>CAXASF010000208.1:0-28813 GCA_963971475.1 Chrysops caecutiens | reverse complement strand
GAACTAACTGTTGCAATCTGCACAACCACACTAATACAGCGAAAACCACTGAAAACAGTCACAATCTGCAAAGCCTCACTAATAACAGCGAAAACCACTGAAATAAACAGTCACAATCTGCAAAGCCTCACTAATAACAGCGAAAACCAGTGAAATAACTGTGGCAATCTGCACACCTCCACTTAATAACAGCGAAAACCACTGAAATAACAGTCACAATCTGCAAAGCCTCACTAATAACAGCGAAACCACTGAAATAACAGTCACAATCTGCAAAGCCTCACTAATAACAGCGAAGAAACCAGTGAAATAACTGTGGCAATCTGCACAACCCTCACTAATAACAGCGAAAAACCACTGAAATAACAGTCACAATCTGCAAAAGCCTCACTTATAACAGCGAAAACCAGTGAAATAACTGTGGCAATCTGCACAACCTCACTAATAACAGCGAAAACCACTGAAATAACAGTCACAATCTGCAAAGCCTCACTAATAACAGCGAAAACCAGTGAAATAACTGTCGGCAATCTGCACAACCTCACTAATAACAGCGAAAACCACTGAAATACAGTCACAATCTGCAAAGCCTCACTAATAACAGCGAAAACCAGTGAAATAACTGTGGCAATCTGCACAACCTCACTAATAACAGCGAAACCACTGAAATAACAGTCACAATCTGCAAAGCCTCACTAATAACAGCGAAAACCAGTGAAATAACTGTGGCAATGCTGCACAACCTCACTAATAACAGCGAAAACCACTGAAATAACAGTCACAATCTGCAAAGCCTCACTAATAACAGCGAAAACCAGTGAAATAACTGTGGCAATCTGCACAACCTCACTAATAACAGCGAAAACCACTGAAATAACAGTCACTATCTGCAAAGCCTCACTAATAACAGCGAAAACCAGTGAAATAACTGTGGCAATCTGCACAACCTCACTAATAACAGCGAAAACCACTGAAATAACAGTCACAATCTGCAAAGCCTCACTAATAACAGCGAAAACCAGTGAAATAACTGTGGCAATCTGCACAACCTCACTAATAACAGCGGAAAACCACTGAAATAACAGTCACAATCTGCAAGCCTCACTAATAACAGCGAAAACCAGTGAAATAACTGTGGCAATCTGCACAACCTCACTAATAACAGCGAAAACCACTGAAATAACAGTCACAATCTGCAAAGCCTCACTAATAACAGCGAAAACCAGTGAAATAACTGTGGCAATCTGCACAACCTCACTAATAACAGCGAAAACCACTGAAATAACAGTCACAATCTGCAAAGCCTCACTAATAACAGCGAAAACCAGTGAAATAACTGTGGCAATCTGCACAACCTCACTAATAACAGCGAAAACCACTGAAATAACAGTCACAATCTGCAAAGCCTCACTAATAACAGCGAAAACCAGTGAAATAACTGTGGCAATCTGCACAACCTCACTAATAACAGCGAAAACCACTGAAATAACAGTCACAATCTGCAAAGCCTCACTAATAACAGCGAAAACCAGTGAAATAACTGTGGCAATCTGCACAACCTCACTAATAACAGCGAAAACCACTGAAATAACAGTCACAATCTGCAAAGCCTCACTAATAACAGCGAAAACCAGTGAAATAACTGTGGCAATCTGCACAACCTCACTAATAACAGCGAAAACCACTGAAATAACAGTCACAATCTGCAAAGCCTCACTAATAACAGCGAAAACCAGTGAAATAACTGTGGCAATCTGCACAACCTCACTAATAACAGCGAAAACCACTGAAATAACAGTCACAATCTGCAAAGCCTCACTAATAACAGCGAAAACCAGTGAAATAACTGTGGCAATCTGCACAACCTCACTAATAACAGCGAAAACCACTGAAATCAACAGTCACAATCTGCAAAGCCTCACTAATAACAGCGAAAACCACTGAAATAACAGTCACAATCTGCAAAGCCTCACTAATAACAGCGAAAACCAGTGAAATAACTGTGGCAATCTGCACAACCTCACTAATAACAGCGAAAACCACTGAAATAACAGTCACAATCTGCAAAGCCTCACTAATAACAGCGAAAACCAGTGAAATAACTGTGGCAATCTGCACAACCTCACTAATAACAGCGAAAACCACTGAAATAACAGTCACAATCTGCAAAGCCTCACTAATAACAGCGAAAACCAGTGAAATAACTGTGGCAATCTGCACAACCTCACTAATAACAGCGAAAACCACTGAAATAACAGTCACAATCTGCAAAGCCTCACTAATAACAGCGAAACCAGTGAAATAACTGTGGCAATCTGCACAACCTCACTAATAACAGCGAAAACCACTGAAATAACAGTCACAATCTGCAAAGCCTCACTAATAACAGCGAAAACCAGTGAAATAACTGTGGCAATCTGCAAGCCTCACTAATAACAGCGAAAACCACTGAAATAACAGTCACAATCTGCAAAGCCTCACTAATAACAGCGAAAACCACTGAAATAACAGTCACAATCTGCAAAGCCTCACTAATAACAGCGAAAACCAGTGAAATAACTGTGGCAATCTGCACAACCTCACTAATAACAGCGAAAACCACTGAAATAACAGTCACAATCTGCAAAGCCTCACTAATAACAGCGAAAACCAGTGAAATAACTGTGGCAATCTGCACAACCTCACTAATAACAGCGAAATCCACTGAAATAACAGTCACAATCTGCAAAGCCTCACTAATAACAGCGAAAACCAGTGAAATAACTGTGGCAATCTGCACAACCTCACTAATAACAGCGAAAACCACTGAAATAACAGTCACAATCTGCAAAGCCTCACTAATAACAGCGAAAACCAGTGAAATAACTGTGGCAATCTGCACAACCTCACTAATAACAGCGAAAACCACTGAAATAACAGTCACAATCTGCAAAGCCTCACTAATAACAGCGAAAACCAGTGAAATAACTGTGGCAATCTGCACAACCTCACTAATAACAGCGAAAACCACTGAAATAACAGTCACAATCTGCAAAGCCTCACTAATAACAGCGAAAACCACTGAAATAACAGTCACAATCTGCAAAGCCTCACTAATAACAGCGAAAACCAGTGAAATAACTGTGGCAATCTGCACAACCTCACTAATAACAGCGAAAACCACTGAAATAACAGTCACAATCTGCAAAGCCTCACTAATAACAGCGAAAACCAGTGAAATAACTGTGGCAATCTGCACAACCTCACTAATAACAGCGAAAAACCACTGAAATAACAGTCACAATCTGCAAAGCCTCACTAATAACAGCGAAAACCAGTGAAATAACTGTGGCAATCTGCACAACCTCACTAATAACAGCGAAAACCACTGAAATAACAGTCACAATCTGCAAAGCCTCACTAATAACAGCGAAAACCACTGAAATAACAGTCACAATCTGCAAAGCCTCACTAATAACAGCGAAAACCAGTGAAATAACTGTGGCAATCTGCACAACCTCACTAATAACAGCGAAAACCACTGAAATAACAGTGACAATCTGCAAAGCCTCACTAATAACAGCGAAAACCACTGAAATAACAGTCACAATCTGCAAAGCCTCACTAATAACAGCGAAAACCAGTGAAATAACTGTGGCAATCTGCACAACCTCACTAATAACAGCGAAAACCACTGAAATAACAGTCACAATCTGCAAAGCCTCACTAATAACAGCGAAACCAGTGAAATAACTGTGGCAATCTGCACAACCTCACTAATAACAGCGAAAACCACTGAAATAACAGTCACAATCTGCAAAGCCTCACTAATAACAGCGAAAACCAGTGAAATAACTGTGGCAATCTGCACAACCTCACTAATAACAGCGAAAACCACTGAAATAACAGTCACAATCTGCAAAGCCTCACTAATAACAGCGAAAACCAGTGAAATAACTGTGCAATCTGCACAACCTCACTAATAACAGCGAAAACCACTGAAATAACAGTCACAATCTGCAAAGCCTCACTAATAACAGCGAAAACCAGTGAAATAACTGTGGCAATCTGCACAACCTCACTAATAACAGCGAAAACCACTGAAATAACAGTCACAATCTGCAAAGCCTCACTAATAACAGCGAAAACCAGTGAAATAACTGTGGCAATCTGCACAACCTCACTATAACAGCGAAAACCACTGAAATAACAGTCACAATCTGCAAAGCCTCACTAATAACAGCGAAAACCAGTGAAATAACTGTGGCAATCTGCACAACCTCACTAATAACAGCGAAAACCACTGAAATAACAGTCACAATCTGCAAAGCCTCACTAATAACAGCGAAAACCACGTGAAATAACAGTCACAATCTGCAAAGCCTCACTAATAACAGCGAAAACCAGTGAAATAACTGTGGCAATCTGCACAACCTCACTAATAACAGCGAAAACCACTGAAATAACAGTCACAATCTGCAAAGCCTCACTAATAACAGCGAAAACCAGTGAAATAACTGTGGCAATCTGCACAACCTCACTAATAACAGCGAAAACCACTGAAATAACAGTCACAATCTGCAAAGCCTCACTAATAACAGCGAAAACCAGTGAAATAACTGTGGCAACCTGCACAACCTCACTAATAACAGCGAAAACCACTGAAATAACAGTCACAATCTGCAAAGCCTCACTAATAACAGCGAAACCACTGTAATAACAGTCACAATCTGCAAAGCCTCACTAATAACAGCGAAAACCAGTGAAATAACTGTGGCAATCTGCACAACCTCACTAATAACAGCGAAAACCACTGAAATAACAGTCACAATCTGCAAAGCCTCACTAATAACAGCGAAAACCACTGAAATAACAGTCACAATCTGCAAAGCCTCACTAATAACAGCGAAAACCAGTGAAATAACTGTGGCAATCTGCACAACCTCACTAATAACAGCGAAAACCACTGAAATAACAGTCACAATCTGCAAAGCCTCACTAATAACAGCGAAACCACTGAAATAACAGTCACAATCTGCAAAGCCTCACTAATAACAGCGAAAACCAGTGAAATAACTGTGGCAATCTGCACAACCTCACTAATAACAGCGAAAACCACTGAAATAACAGTCACAATCTGCAAAGCCTCACTATAACAGCGAAAACCAGTGAAATAACTGTGGCAATCTGCACAACCTCACTAATAACAGCGAAAACCACTGAAATAACAGTCACAATCTGCAAAGCCTCACTAATAACAGCGAAAACCAGTGAAATAACTGTGGCAATCTGCACAACCTCACTAATAACAGCGAAAACCACTGAAATAACAGTCACAATCTGCAAAGCCTCACTAATAACAGCGAAAACCAGTGAAATAACTGTGGCAATCTGCACAACCTCACTAATAACAGCGAAAACCACTGAAATAACAGTCACAATCTGCAAAGCCTCACTAATAACAGCGAAAACCAGTGAAATAACTGTGGCAATGTGCACAACCTCACTAATACAGCGAAAACCACTGAAATAACAGTCACAATCTGCAAAGCCTCACTAATAACAGCGAAAACCAGTGAAATAACTGTGGCAATCTGCACAACCTCACTAATAACAGCGAAAACCACTGAAATAACAGTCACAATCTGCAAAGCCTCACTAATAACAGCGAAAACCAGTGAAATAACTGTGGCAATCTGCACAACCTCACTAATAACAACGAAAACCACTGAAATAACAGTCACAATCTGCAAAGCCTCACTAATAACAGCGAAAACCAGTGAAATAACTGTGGCAATCTGCACAACCTCACTAATAACAGCGAAAACCACTGAAATAACAGTCACAATCTGCAAAGCCTCACTAATAACAGCGAAAACCAGTGAAGTAACTGTGGCAATCTGCACAACCTCACTAATAACAGCGAAAACCACTGAAATAACAGTCACAATCTGCAAAGCCTCACTAATAACAGCGAAACCAGTGAAATAACTGTGGCAATCTGCACAACCTCACTAATAACAGCGAAAACCACTGAAATAACAGTCACAATCTGCAAAGCCTCACTAATAACAGCGAAAACCAGTGAAATAACTGTGGCAATCTGCACAACCTCACTAATAACAGCGAAAACCACTGAAATAACAGTCACAATCTGCAAAGCCTCACTAATAACAGCGAAAACCAGTGAAATAACTGTGGCAATCTGCACAACCTCACTAATAACAGCGAAAACCACTGAAATAACAGTCACAATCTGCAAAGCCTCACTAATAACAGCGAAAACCAGTGAAATAACTGTGGCAATCTGCACAACCTCACTAATAACAGCGAAAACCACTGAAATAACAGTCACAATCTGCAAAGCCTCACTAATAACAGCGAAAACCAGTGAAATAACTGTGGCAATCTGCACAACCTCACTAATAACAGCGAAAACCACTGAAATAACAGTCACAATCTGCAAAGCCTCACTAATAACAGCGAAAACCAGTGAAATAACTGTGGCAATCTGCACAACCTCACTAATAACAGCGAAAACCACTGAAATAACAGTCACAATCTGCAAAGCCTCACTAATAACAGCGAAAACCAGTGAAATAACTGTGGCAATCTGCACAACCTCACTAATAACAGCGAAAACCACTGAAATAACAGTCACAATCTGCAAAGCCTCACTAATAACAGCGAAAACCACTGAAATAACAGTCACAATCTGCAAAGCCTCACTAATAACAGCGAAAACCAGTGAAATAACTGTGGCAATCTGCACAACCTCACTAATAACAGCGAAAACCACTGAAATAACAGTCACAATCTGCAAAGCCTCACTAATAACAGCGAAAACCAGTGAAATAACTGTGGCAATCTGCACAACCTCACTAATAACAGCGAAAACCACTGAAATAACAGTCACTATCTGCAAAGCCTCACTAATAACAGCGAAAACCAGTGAAATAACTGTGGCAATCTGCACAACCTCACTAATAACAGCGAAAACCACTGAAATAACAGTCACAATCTGCAAAGCCTCACTAATAACAGCGAAAACCAGTGAAATAACTGTGGCAATCTGCACAACCTCACTAATAACAGCGAAAACCACTGAAATAACAGTCACAATCTGCAAAGCCTCACTAATAACAGCGAAAACCAGTGAAATAACTGTGGCAATCTGCACAGCCTCACTAATAACAGCGAAAACCACTGAAATAACAGTCACAATCTGCAAAGCCTCACTAATAACAGCGAAAACCACTGAAATAACAGTCACAATCTGCAAAGCCTCACTAATAACAGCGAAAACCAGTGAAATAACTGTGGCAATCTGCACAACCTCACTCATAACAGCGAAAACCACTGAAATAACAGTCACAATCTGCAAAGCCTCACTAATAACAGCGAAAACCAGTGAAATAACTGTGGCAATCTGCACAACCTCACTAATAACAGCGAAAACCACTGAAATAACAGTCACAATCAGCAAAGCCTCACTAATAACAGCGAAAACCAGTGAAATAACTGTGGCAATCTGCACAACCTCACTAATAACACCGAAAACCACTGAAATAACAGTCACAATCTGCAAAGCCTCACTAATAACAGCGAAAACCAGTGAAATAACTGTGGCAATCTGCACAACCTCACTAATAACAGCGAAAACCACTGAAATAACAGTCACAATCTGCAAAGCCTCACTAATAACAGCGAAAACCAGTGAAATAACTGTGGCAATCTGCACAACCTCACTAATAACAGCGAAAACCACTGAAATAACAGTCACAATCTGCAAAGCCTCACTAATAACAGCGAAAACCACTGAAATAGCAGTCACAATCTGCAAAGCCTCACTAATAACAGCGAAAACCAGTGAAATAACTGTGGCAATCTGCACAACCTCACTAATAACAGCGAAAACCACTGAAATAACAGTCACAATCTGCAAAGCCTCACTATAACAGCGAAAACCAGTGAAATAACTGTGGCAATCTGCACAACCTCACTAATAACAGCGAAAACCACTGAAATAACAGTCACAATCTGCAAAGCCTCACTAATAACAGCGAAAACCAGTGAAATAACTGTGGCAATCTGCACAACCTCACTAATAACAGCGAAAACCACTGAAATAACAGTCACAATCTGCAAAGCCTCACTAATAACAGCGAAAACCACTGAAATAACAGTCACAATCTGCAAAGCCTCACTAATAACAGCGAAAACCAGTGAAATAACTGTGGCAATCTGCACAACCTCACTAATAACAGCGAAAACCACTGAAATAACAGTCACAATCTGCAAAGCCTCACTAATAACAGCGAAAACCACTGAAATAACAGTCACAATCTGCAAAGCCTCACTAATAACAGCGAAAACCAGTGAAATAACTGTGGCAATCTGCACAACCTCACTAATAACAGCGAAAACCACTGAAATAACAGTCACAATCTGCAAAGCCTCACTAATAACAGCGAAAACCAGTGAAATAACTGTGGCAATCTGCCCAACCTCACTAATAACAGCGAAAACCACTGAAATAACAGTCACAATCTGCAAAGCCTCACTAATAACAGCGAAAACCAGTGAAATAACTGTGGCAATCTGCACAACCTCACTAATAACAGCGAAAACCACTGAAATAACAGTCACAATCTGCAAAGCCTCACTAATAACAGCGAAAACCACTGAAATAACAGTCACAATCTGCAAAGCCTCACTAATAACAGCGAAAACCAGTGAAATAACTGTGGCAATCTGCACAACCTCACTAATAACAGCGAAAACCACTGAAATAACAGTCACAATCTGCAAAGCCTCACTAATAACAGCGAAAACCACTGAAATAACAGTCACAATCTGCAAAGCCTCACTAATAACAGCGAAAACCAGTGAAATAACTGTGGCAATCTGCACAACCTCACTAATAACAGCGAAAACCACTGAAATAACAGTCACAATCTGCAAAGCCTCACTAATAACAGCGAAAACCAGTGAAATAACTGTGGCAATCTGCACAACCTCACTAATAACAGCGAAAACCACTGAAATAACAGTCACAATCTGCAAAGCCTCACTAATATTAGCGAAAACCAGTGAAATAACTGTGGCAATCTGCACAACCTCACTAATAACAGCGAAAACCACTGAAATAACAGTCACAATCTGCAAAGCCTCACTAATAACAGCGAAAACCAGTGAAATAACTGTGCAATCTGCACAACCTCACTAATAACAGCGAAAACCATTGAAATAACAGTCACAATCTGCAAAGCCTCACTAATAACAGCGAAAACCAGTGAAATAACTGTGGCAATCTGCACAACCTCACTAATAACAGCGAAAACCACTGAAATAACAGTCACAATCTGCAAAGCCTCACTAATAACAGCGAAAACCACTGAAATAACAGTCACAATCTGCAAAGCCTCACTAATAAAAGCGAAAACCAGTGAAATAACTGTGGCAATCTGCACAACCTCACTAATAACAGCGAAAACCACTGAAATAACAGTCACAATCTGTAAAGCCTCACTAATAACAGCGAAAACCAGTGAAATAACAGTCACAATCTGCAAAGCCTCACTAATAACAGCGAAAACCAGTGAAATAACAGTCACAATCTGCAAAGCCTCACTAATAACAGCGAAAACCAGTGAAATAACTGTGGCAATCTGCACAACCTCACTAATAACAGCGAAAACCACTGAAATAACAGTCACAATCTGCAAAGCCTCACTAATAACAGCGAAAACCAGTGAAATAACTGTGGCAATCTGCACAACCACACTAATAACAGCGAAAACCACTGAAATAACAGTCACAATCTGCAAAGCCTCACTAATAACAGCGAAAACCAGTGAAATAACAGTCACAATCTGCAAAGCCTCACTAATAACAGCGAAAACCACTGAAATAACAGTCACAATCTGCAAAGCCTCACTAATAACAGCGAAAACCAGTGAAATAACTGTGGCAATCTGCACAACCTCACTAATAACAGCGAAAACCACTGAAAAAACAGTCACAATCTGCAAAGCCTCACTAATAACAGCGAAAACCAGTGAAATAACTGTGGCAATCTGCACAACCTCACTAATAACAGCGAAAACCACTGAAATAACAGTCACAATCTGCAAAGCCTCACTAATAACAGCGAAAACCAGTGAAATAACTGTGGCAATCTGCACAACCTCACTAATAACAGCGAAAACCACTGAAATAACAGTCACAATCTGCAAAGCCCTCACTAATAACAGCGAAAACCAGTGAAATAACAGTCACAATCTGCAAAGCCTCACTAATAACAGCGAAAACCACTGAAATAACAGTCACAATCTGCAAAGCCTCACTAATAACAGCGAAAACCAGTGAAATAACTGTGGCAATCTGCACAACCTCACTAATAACAGCGAAAACCACTGAAATAACAGTCACAATCTGCAAAGCCTCACTAATAACAGCGAAAACCAGTGAAATAACTGTGGCAATCTGCACAACCTCACTAATAACAGCGAAAACCACTGAAATAACAGTCACAATCTGCAAAGCCTCACTAATAACAGCGAAAACCAGTGAAATAACTGTGGCAATCTGCACAACCTCACTAATAACAGCGAAAACCACTGAAATAACAGTCACAATCTGCAAAGCCTCACTAATAACAGCGAAAACCACTGAAATAACAGTCACAATCTGCAAAGCCTCACTAATAACAGCGAAAACCAGTGAAATAACTGTGGCAATCTGCACAACCTCACTAATAACAGCGGAAACCACTGAAATAACAGTCACAATCTGCAAAGCTCCACTAATAACAGCGAAACCAGTGAAATAACTGTCACAATCTGCAAAGCCTCACTAATAACAGCGAAAACCCGTGAAATAACAGTCACAATCTGCAAAAGCCTCACTAATAACAGCGAAAACCAGTGAAATAACTGTGGCAATCTGCACAACCTCACTAATAACAGCGAAAACCACTGAAATAACAGTCACAATCTGCAAAGCCTCACTAATAACAGCGAAAACCAGTGAAATAACTGTGGCAATCTGCACAACCTCACTAATAACAGCGAAAACCACTGAAATAACAGTCACAATCTGCAAAGCCTCACTAATAACAGCGAAAACCAGTGAAATAACAGTCACAATCTGCAAAGCCTCACTAATAACAGCGAAAACCACTGAAATAACAGTCACAATCTGCAAAGCCTCACTAATAACAGCGAAAACCAGTGAAATAACTGTGGCAATCTGCACAACCTCACTAATAACAGCGAAAACCACTGAAATAACAGTCACAATCTGCAAAGCCTCACTAATAACAGCGAAAACCAGTGAAATAACTGTGGCAATCTGCACAACCTCACTAATAACAGCGAAAACCACTGAAATAACAATCTGCAAAGCCTCACTAATAACAGCGAAAACTGGTGAAATAACTGTGGCAATCTGCACAACCTCACTAATAACAGCGAAAACCACTGAAATAACAGTCACAATCTGCAAAGCCTCACTTATAACAGCGAAACCACTGAAATAACAGTCACAATCTGCAAAGCCTCACTTATAACAGCGAAAACCAGTGAAATAACTGTGGCAATCTGCACAACCTCACTAATAACAGCGAAACCACTGAAATAACAGTCACAATCTGCAAAGCCTCACTAATAACAGCGAAAACCAGTGAAATAACTGTGGCAATCTGCACAACCTCACTAATAACAGCGAAAACCACTGAAATAACAGTCACAATCTGCAAAGCCTCACTAATAACAGCGAAAACCAGTGAAATAACTGTGGCAATCTGCACAACCTCACTAATAACAGCGAAAACCACTGAAATAACAGTCACAATCTGCAAAGCCTCACTAATAACTGAAATAACAGTCACAATCTGCAAAGCCTCACTAATAACAGCGAAACCAGTGAAATAACTGTGGCAATCTGCACAACCTCACTAATAACAGCGAAAACCACTGAAATAACAGTCACAATCTGCAAAGCCTCACTAATAACAGCGAAAACCAGTGAAATAACTGTGGCAATCTGCACAACCTCACTAATAACAGCGAAAACCACTGAAATAACAGTCACAATCTGCAAAGCCTCACTAATAACAGCGAAAACCACTGAAATAACAGTCACAATCTGCAAAGCCTCACTAATAACAGCGAAAACCACTGAAATAACAGTCACAATCTGCAAAGCCCACTAATAACAGCGAAAACCAGTGAAATAACTGTGGCAATCTGCACAACCTCACTAATAACAGCGAAAACCACTGAAATAACACCTCACTAATAACAGCGAAAACCACTGAAATAACAGTCACAATCTGCAAAGCCTCACTTATAACAGCGAAAACCACTGAAATAACAGTCACAATCTGCAAAGCCTCACTTATAACAGCGAAAACCAGTGAAATAACTGTGGCAATCTGCACAACCTCACTAATAACAGCGAAAACCACTGAAATAACAGTCACAATCTGCAAAGCCTCACTAATAACAGCGAAAACCAGTGAAATAACTGTGGCAATCTGCACAACCTCACTAATAACAGCGAAAACCACTGAAATAACAGTCACAATCTGCAAAGCCTCACTAATAACAGCGAAAACCAGTGAAATAACTGTGGCAATCTGCACAACCTCACTAATAACAGCGAAAACCACTGAAATAACAGTCACAATCTGCAAAGCCTCACTAATAACTGAAATAACAGTCACAATCTGCAAAGCCTCACTAATAACAGCGAAAACCAGTGAAATAACTGTGGCAATCTGCACAACCTCACTAATAACAGCGAAAACCACTGAAATAACAGTCACAATCTGCAAAGCCTCACTAATAACAGCGAAAACCAGTGAAATAACTGTGGCAATCTGCACAACCTCACTAATAACAGCGAAAACCACTGAAATAACAGTCACAATCTGCAAAGCCTCACTAATAACAGCGAAAACCAGTGTAATAACTGTGGCAATCTGCACAACCTCACTAATAACAGCGAAAACCACTGAAATAACAGTCACAATCTGCAAAGCCTCACTAATAACAGCGAAAACCAGTGAAATAACTGTGGCAATCTGCACAACCTCACTAATAACAGCGAAAACCACTGAAATAACAGTCACAATCTGCAAAGCCTCACTAATAACAGCGAAAACCACTGAAATAACAGTCACAATCTGCAAAGCCTCACTAATAACAGCGAAAACCAGTGAAATAACTGTGGCAATCTGCACAACCTCACTAATAACAGCGAAAACCACTGAAATAACAGTCACAATCTGCAAAGCTCCACTAATAACAGCGAAAACCAGTGAAATAACAGTCACAATCTGCAAAGCCTCACTAATAACAGCGAAAACCAGTGAAATAACAGTCACAATCTGCAAAGCCTCACTAATAACAGCGAAAACCAGTGAAATAACTGTGGCAATCTGCACAACCTCACTAATAACAGCGAAAACCACTGAAATAACAGTCACAATCTGCAAAGCCTCACTAATAACAGCGAAAACCAGTGAAATAACTGTGGCAATCTGCACAACCTCACTAATAACAGCGAACACCACTGAAATAACAGTCACAATCTGCAAAGCCTCACTAATAACAGCGAAAACCAGTGAAATAACAGTCACAATCTGCAAAGCCTCACTAATAACAGCGAAAACCACTGAAATAACAGTCACAATCTGCAAAGCCTCACTAATAACAGCGAAAACCAGTGAAATAACTGTGGCAATCTGCACAACCTCACTAATAACAGCGAAAAACACTGAAATAACAGTCACAAGCTGCAAAGCCTCACTAATAACAGCGAAAACCAGTGAAATAACTGTGGCAATCTGCACAACCTCACTAATAACAGCGAAAACCACTGAAATAACAATCTGCAAAGCCTCACTAATAACAGCGAAAACCGGTGAAATAACTGTGGCAATCTGCACAACCTCACTAATAACAGCGAAAACCACTGAAATAACAGTCACAATCTGCAAAGCCTCACTTATAACAGCGAAAACCACTGAAATAACAGTCACAATCTGCAAAGCCTCACTTATAACAGCGAAAACCAGTGAAATAACTGTGGCAATCTGCACAACCTCACTAATAACAGCGAAAACCACTGAAATAACAGTCACAATCTGCAAAGCCTCACTAATAACAGCGAAAACCAGTGAAATAACTGTGGCAATCTGCACAACCTCACTAATAACAGCGAAAACCACTGAAATAACAGTCACAATCTGCAAAGCCTCACTAATAACAGCGAAAACCAGTGAAATAACTGTGGCAATCTGCACAACCTCACTAATAACAGCGAAAACCACTGAAATAACAGTCACAATCTGCAAAGCCTCACTAATAACTGAAATAACAGTCACAATCTGCAAAGCCTCACTAATAACAGCGAAAACCAGTGAAATAACTGTGGCAATCTGCACAACCTCACTAATAACAGCGAAAACCACTGAAATAACAGTCACAATCTGCAAAGCCTCACTAATAACAGCGAAAACCAGTGAAATAACTGTGGCAATCTGCACAACCTCACTAATAACAGCGAAAACCACTGAAACTAGGTGGCGTTCGCGAAGTCGCACACAAAATTGAGCTGAGCGGTCGATATACAGACACTCTGCTTCATAGTCATCTGTGGTAATGTAATAATTGGTAGCAATTGGCTCAAGTCGATACCATGTGTGTTGACTTGGTTTTAATGTAAAAAATATGTGTATTACAATTCTAGCCCTAAGCACTGATTTATTTGGCCATTTCTGAAGGTATCTCTTCATTACCTTCAGTGAGAGAATTTCAAGAAATAAAGGGTGGGCCATATACGATTTGGAATTTGAATCGGATATAAAAAAGCTAATGAATATTTGTCCAAAATTATAACTTTGTAAGAAAGACTGAACATTTCTATTTACGAGTGAAACACGACATCATTCAATCTTGTGAATGGCAACTTCAATTTCGTGTTTCAAGGACTCAATCGTCTCTGGATGATAAGCGTAATATATATCCTTAATATGTAGATCCCCACAAAAATAGTCTAATGGGTTCAAATCACAGCTCTGAGGCGCCCAATCCGGATCAACATTTCGCTTTATTTTACAAGATCGATTGTATCGTTGGCTGTGTCGCAAGTCGCCCCGTCCTGTTGAAACCAAATGCCGTCCATGTAACCCTCTTCAATTTGTGGAAACAAAAATTCATTTAACATGGCTCTGCAACTCTCGCCATTGACCCTGACGGCGGTTCCTTCTTCATTTCCGAAAAAACGGCCCAATTTACTGCCGTAACAGTCACTTGTTGGGGATGAACGTATGGATTCTTGGATACACAAATGCGACAATTTTGCTTATTGAAATAGCATCCACGGTGGAAATGAGCTTCACCGGAAAAGATAATTTTTCGGTAAAATTGTTTATCTTCGACCAAACGATCTTCAGCCCATCCAAAGCGATAGTCGAACCGAAAAAGCATCGGATGTTCATGAGGCTTCAATTCTTGGACTCTTGTTTGTAGCCAAAATTCTCCTCAAACAAGTGCGAGAAATGTTCAGTTCCTGAGAACGATGACAAATTGATGTTGATCGATGGTCATGCACACTACGCGCAACCGCAGCAACGTTTTCGAGTGTGCGCACTGGACGAAAATGGGAACGGGTTGTTTTGTTCAATAACGAACCGGTTTCACAAACTCGCTTCACTGATTGATCAACTGATTGGAAGGCAAATTTTTTCTGTAAATTTTTTATGGTTTCCGTAGAAAACTCACCAGTGTTGAAGTAAGTTTTCAATAATTCCGAACTTTGTTCAAGTGTAAAGCGTGCCATTTTGTAAACGTCAAACATAAGACTAATTTTCTGTTAGCTCATGAAAGTCATTATGCCTATCAAACTCCAAATATACGGTAGTTCGTATTCCAAATGTTAGATGCCTCTCCCTGTATTTTCTATCTTAGTTCTAATCCTATTGTGAGCCCTATTTAAATATAGTTTATAAATTATTATTTCCTCTACACTGTTGAATTACTCAGCTTCTCTAATTTATGTTAAATAATTTAGAAAAGATGTAATTTATGCTATTTATTGTTCTGAAAAATGCTAAACTTGAAATGACTTGATTCCTGTAACTCTAATTATCATTTTTAGGGTTCCATAGAAAACACGGAACCCTTACAGTTTCGTCATGTCCGTTTGTCCGTATGTCACAGCCATTTTATTCGGAAACTATTGAAACTATATAAATGAAATTTAGAAGTAAGATGTCTCCTGTGAACCACTAGAAAATGCAGTAGTGAAAGTAAAGAAAAAAGTTTTATTAAGGGTGGCACTCCATTCATGTGTCTGAGGGACAAGATTTTTTTTTTCATTGCACATTCCCGTGTGAGGTATTTTTAGATAGGTCGTTCAAAATGACAATGATGTTGTTAGAAATTTTTTTCCTTTAAGCTAATCGTTCGCGAAATATACGCTTCTAAATACGTCAAAAGTGTGTCCCCCCTCTCTAACTTTTGAACGACGGGCCAGAAAAATCTGAAAATATTAAAGGT
Organism: Chrysops caecutiens; assembly: GCA_963971475.1. NCBI lineage: Eukaryota > Metazoa > Arthropoda > Insecta > Diptera > Tabanidae > Chrysops > Chrysops caecutiens. The sequence goes on along the minus strand of CAXASF010000208.1, from coordinate 12,263 downwards.
AGTAGAACTATATAAAATCAGTCAACGATATTTGGTTTGAACAATAAGAGTCTTACCGTTAATTATGTAGATATTCGATGTTTTAAGCTACCAACAAAGATTTCTTTAACTCAATACTTTATGGGGCATTCTACAGAACCCTTAGCTTATGTGTATCCGACACGCACATGGTTTCTTTTTATCTTATTAATCATGACTTTTTGTTATAATGGGATTTCTAGTATTTTGTGTTTTATATTATTTATGAATCTATTTGTATATTTATTATGATTCGGAGTGTATATATTGAAGATATGAAACAATTTTCAGTAATCCATTCAATCATCTTTACTATCAGATTTCTTCAATAATTCATTCATCTTTACTATCAGATTTCAATGATTTACAAAATTATTAGCTAGAATCGTAATTTTGGATATGGACACATTTTTAAAAACTCAGAGTAGAGGAAATTGATGTTTGACAAAATGTAGGAAATGCCAAATAATCGGGTTGGTTATACATATAAACACCGTGGGATATTTCGTTTGGCCGCTACGGGCAAAAAACTGTTGAAAATTCAAAATTTGAATTTTAGCACTTTCACCATCTTTTGTATGCATATCTTTAAACTCAATTTAGAGAAAAACGATGTATGAAAAAGAGGTAGAAAATGTAAAAATAAGGGGGTCGGTTATACATATGAGCTCTCTAGGATGCTTCGTTTAGCCGCTACGAGCAAAAAACCATTAAATGTCCACAATCTGAATTTTATCATTTTTCCCATGTTTTGTATGTACACGTTTAAAAACTCCATTTAGAGAAAAACTATGTACGACAAAAGGGTAGAAAATGTCAAAATATTGAGGGTCGCTCAAACATATGAAACCCCTTCAGTGCATAATTTAGCCGCTACGGGCAAAAAACTGTTAAAAATTCAAAATCTGAGTCTTATCAGTTTTCCGATCTTTTGTTTGTATATCTTTAAAAACTGAATTTAGAGAAAAATCATGTATCAAAAGCAGGTAGAAAATGACAAAATAATGGGGGTCGGTCATACATACGAACACCCTAGGACGCTGCGTTTAGCCGCAACGGGCAAAAAACCGTTGAAAATTCAAAATTTTAACGGAAAAGTACCATAAAAACCTCAAAAAAATTGTCCAATTTCTGATTCCCGGAATCTTTCCTGTCCCATGATTTAAAATTCATAAATTAAAATACTATTTTTCAAGAACTTGTAAAAAACCACTTGCTACGGTTTGAGTAAACCAAAATAAATTTTTTCTTCAAAGTTTCCGATTCCCCACAGCGAATTGGCGAAAGCCCCGGAAACAATCAGGTGCCTGTGCTAAGATCTTTATGTGAAAGCTTATTTTGGCTCGAGCACGCAAAAACTAATTACCCAAGATCAATACCATAGCTTCATTTATACAAGAAAACTAACGGTTATTGTTGCAACGACAGCGATTTTTTGTCAAAATTGTATTTTGTTTGTCGTATATTTTGAAATTCTTGGAAAAAAACGCAGTGATCGTTCTTAATACATAAAAACTAAATTTAGATTTCCATGACACAAACCTTTGTACTAATTTTGGTTCGTTCATCAGAAAAATTGTTAACTAAGAAGTCTACCACTAGTGATTTTTTTTCGCGTATTTAGTAACAAAAAATAGATGTTAACACTCACCGTCAAAAATACTATTAGTATGTAAAATTTCAAATCGATTGATCAAACGGTCTAGGAGGAGTTTGGTTACAAAGGTTTCATATTTCGTCGACGCATAAGAGCAGTCACAATCTGCAAAGCCTCACTAATAACAGCGAAAACCACTGAAATAACAGTCACAATCTGCAAAGCCTCACTAATAACAGCGAAAACCAGTGAAATAATTGTGGCAATCTGCACAACCTCACTAATAACAGCGAAAACCACTGAAATAACAGTCACAATCTGCAAAGCCTCACTAATAACAGCGAAAACCAGTGAAATAACTGTGGCAATCTGCACAACCTCACTAATAACAGCGAAAACCACTGAAATAACAGTCACAATCTGCAAAGCCTCACTGATAACAGCGAAAACCAGTGAAATAACTGTGGCAATCTGCACAACCTCACTAATAACAGCGAAAACCACTGAAATAACAGTCACAATCTGCAAAGCCTCACTAATAACAGCGAAAACCAGTGAAATAACTGTGGCAATCTGCACAACCTCACTAATAACAGCGAAAACCACTGAAATAAGAGTCACAATCTGCAAAGCCTCACTAATAACAGCGAAAACCAGTGAAATAACTGTGGCAATCTGCACAACCTCACTAATAACAGCGAAAACCACTGAAATAACAGTCACAATCTGCAAAGCCTCACTAATAACAGCGAAAACCACTGAAATAACAGTCACAATCTGCAAAGCCTCACCAATAACAGCGAAAACCAGTGAAATAACTGTGGCAATCTGCACAACCTCACTAATAACAGCGAAAACCACTGAAATAACAGTCACAATCTGCAAAGCCTCACTAATAACAGCGAAAACCAGTGAAATAACTGTGGCAATCTGCACAACCTCACTAATAACAGCGAAAACCACTGAAATAACAGTCACAATCTGCAAAGCCTCACTAATAACAGCGAAAACCAGTGAAATAACTGTGGCAATCTGCACAACCTCACTAATAACAGCGAAAACCACTGAAATAACAGTCACAATCTGCAAAGCCTCACTAATAACAGCGAAAACCAGTGAAATAACTGTGGCAATCTGCACAACCTCACTAATAACAGCGAAAACCACTGAAATAACAGTCACAATCTGCAAAGCCTCACTAATAACAGCGAAAACCAGTGAAATAACTGTGGCAATCTGCACAACCTCACTAATAACAGCGAAAACCACTGAAATAACAGTCACAATCTGCAAAGCCTCACTAATAACAGCGAAAACCAGTGAAATAACTGTGGCAATCTGCACAACCTCACTAATAACAGCGAAAACCACTGAAATAACAGTCACAATCTGCAAAGCCTCACTAATAACAGCGAAAACCAGTGAAATAACTGTGGCAATCTGCACAACCTCACTAATAACAGCGAAAACCACTGAAATAACAGTCACAATCTGCAAAGCCTCACTAATAACAGCGAAAACCAGTGAAATAACTGTGGCAATCTGCACAACCTCACTAATAACAGCGAAAACCACTGAAATAACAGTCACAATCTGCAAAGCCTCACTAATAACAGCGAAAACCAGTGAAATAACTGTGGCAATCTGCACAACCTCACTAATAACAGCGAAAACCACTGAAATAACAGTCACAATCTGCAAAGCCTCACTAATAACAGCGAAAACCAGTGAAATAACTGTGGCAATCTGCACAACCTCACTAATAACAGCGAAAACCACTGAAATAACAGTCACAATCTGCAAAGCCTCACTAATAACAGCGAAAACCAGTGAAATAACTGTGGCAATCTGCACAACCTCACTAATAACAGCGAAAACCACTGAAATAACAGTCACAATCTGCAAAGCCTCACTAATAACAGCGAAAACCACTGAAATAACAGTCACAATCTGCAAAGCCTCACTAATAACAGCGAAAACCAGTGAAATAACTGTGGCAATCTGCACAACCTCACTAATAACAGCGAAAACCACTGAAATAACAGTCACAATCTGCAAAGCCTCACTAATAACAGCGAAAACCAGTGAAATAACTGTGGCAATCTGCACAACCTCACTAATAACAGCGAAAACCACTGAAATAACAGTCACAATCTGCAAAGCCTCACTAATAACAGCGAAAACCAGTGAAATAACTGTGGCAATCTGCACAACCTCACTAATAACAGCGAAAACCACTGAAATAACAGTCACAATCTGCAAAGCCTCACTAATAACAGCGAAAACCACTGAAATAACAGTCACAATCTGCAAAGCCTCACTAATAACAGCGAAAACCAGTGAAATAACTGTGGCAATCTGCACAACCTCACTAATAACAGCGAAAACCACTGAAATAACAGTCACAATCTGCAAAGCCTCACTAATAACAGCGAAAACCAGTGAAATAACTGTGGCAATCTGCACAACCTCACTAATAACAGCGAAAACCACTGAAATAACAGTCACAATCTGCAAAGCCTCACTAATAACAGCGAAAACCACTGAAATAACAATCACAATCTGCAAAGCCTCACTAATAACAGCGAAAACCAGTGAAATAACTGTGGCAATCTGCACAACCTCACTAATAACAGCGAAAACCACTGAAATAACAGTCACAATCTGCAAAGCCTCACTAATAACAGCGAAAACCACTGAAATAACAGTCACAATCTGCAAAGCCTCACTAATAACAGCGAAAACCAGTGAAATAACTGTGGCAATCTGCACAACCTCACTAATAACAGCAAAAACCACTGAAATAACAGTCACAATCTGCAAAGCCTCACTAATAACAGCGAAAACCACTGAAATAACAGTCACAATCTGCAAAGCCTCACTAATAACAGCGAAAACCAGTGAAATAACTGTGGCAATCTGCACAACCTCACTAATAACAGCGAAAACCACTGAAATAACAGTCACAATCTGCAAAGCCTCACTAATAACAGCGAAAACCACTGAAATAACAGTCACAATCTGCAAAGCCTCACTAATAACAGCGAAAACCAGTGAAATAACTGTGGCAATCTGCACAACCTCACTAATAACAGCGAAAACCACTGAAATAACAGTCACAATCTGCAAAGCCTCACTAATAACAGCGAAAACCAGTGAAATAACTGTGGCAATCTGCACAACCTCACTAATAACAGCGAAAACCACTGAAATAACAGTCACAATCTGCAAAGCCTCACTAATAACAGCGAAAACCAGTGAAATAACTGTGGCAATCTGCACAACCTCACTAATAACAGCGAAAACCACTGAAATAACAGTCACAATCTGCAAAGCCTCACTAATAACAGCGAAAACCAGTGAAATAACAGTCACAATCTGCAAAGCCTCACTAATAACAGCGAAAACCAGTGAAATAACTGTGGCAATCTGCACAACCTCACTAATAACAGCGAAAACCACTGAAATAACAGTCACAATCTGCAAAGCCTCACTAATAACAGCGAAAACCAGTGAAATAACTGTGGCAATCTGCACAACCTCACTAATAACAGCGAAAACCACTGAAATAACAGTCACAATCTGCAAAGCCTCACTAATAACAGCGAAAACCAGTGAAATAACTGTGGCAATCTGCACAACCTCACTAATAACAGCGAAAACCACTGAAATAACAGTCACAATCTGCAAAGCCTCACTAATAACAGCGAAAACCACTGAAACAACAGTCACAATCTGCAAAGCCTCACTAATAACAGCGAAAACCAGTGAAATAACTGTGGCAATCTGCACAACCTCACTAATAACAGCGAAAACCACTGAAATAACAGTCACAATCTGCAAAGCCTCACTAATAACAGCGAAAACCACTGAAATAACAGTCACAATCTGCAAAGCCTCACTAATAACAGCGAAAACCAGTGAAATAACTGTGGCAATCTGCACAACCTCACTAAAAACAGCGAAAACCACTGAAATAACAGTCACAATCTGCAAAGCCTCACTAATAACAGCGAAAACCAGTGAAATAACAGTCACAATCTGCAAAGCCTCACTAATAACAGCGAAAACCAGTGAAATAACTGTGGCAATCTGCACAACCTCACTAATAACAGCGAAAACCACTGAAATAACAGTCACAATCTGCAAAGCCTCACTAATAACAGCGAAAACCAGTGAAATAACTGTGGCAATCTGCACAACCTCACTAATAACAGCGAAAACCACTGAAATAACAGTCACAATCTGCAAAGCCTCACTAATAACAGCGAAAACCAGTGAAATAACAGTCACAATCTGCAAAGCCTCACTAATAACAGCGAAAACCAGTGAAATAACTGTGGCAATCTGCACAACCTCACTAATAACAGCGAAAACCACTGAAATAACAGTCACAATCTGCAAAGCCTCACTAATAACAGCGAAAACCAGTAAAATAACTGTGGCAATCTGCACAACCTCACTAATAACAGCGAAAACCACTGAAATAACAGTCACAATCTGCAAAGCCTCACTAATAACAGCGAAAACCAGTGAAATAACTGTGGCAATCTGCACAACCTCACTAATAACAGCGAAAACCACTGAAATAACAGTCACAATCTGCAAAGCCTCACTAATAACAGCGAAAACCACTGAAATAACAGTCACAATCTGCAAAGCCTCACTAATAATAGCGAAAACCAGTGAAATAACTGTGGCAATCTGCACAACCTCACTAATAACAGCGAAAACCACTGAAATAACAGTCACAATCTGCAAAGCCTCACTAATAACAGCGAAAACCACTGAAATAACAGTCACAATCTGCAAAGCCTCACTAATAACAGCGAAAACCAGTGAAATAACTGTGGCAATCTGCACAACCTCACTAATAACAGCGAAAACCACTGAAATAACAGTCACAATCTGCAAAGCCTCACTAATAACAGCGAAAACCACTGAAATAACAGTCACAATCTGCAAAGCCTCACTAATAACAGCGAAAACCAGTGAAATAACTGTGGCAATCTGCACAACCTCACTAATAACAGCGAAAACCACTGAAATAACAGTCACAATCTGCAAAGCCTCACTAATAACAGCGAAAACCAGTGAAATAACTGTGGCAATCTGCACAACCTCACTAATAACAGCGAAAACCACTGAAATAACAGTCACAATCTGCAAAGCCTCACTAATAACAGCGAAAACCAGTGAAATAACTGTGGCAATCTGCACAACCTCACTAATAACAGCGAAAACCACTGAAATAACAGTCACAATCTGCAAAGCCTCACTAATAACAGCGAAAACCACTGAAATAACAGTCACAATCTGCAAAGCCTCACTAATAACAGCGAAAACCAGTGAAATAACTGTGGCAATCTGCACAACCTCACTAATAACAGCGAAAACCACTGAAATAACAGTCACAATCTGCAAAGCCTCACTAATACCAGCGAAAACCAGTGAAATAACTGTGGCAATCTGCACAACCTCACTAATAACAGCGAAAACCACTGAAATAACAGTCACAATCTGCAAAGCCTCACTAATAACAGCGAAAACCAGTGAAATAACTGTGGCAATCTGCACAACCTCACTAATAACAGCGAAAACCACTGAAATAACAGTCACAATCTGCAAAGCCTCACTAATAACAGCGAAAACCAGTGAAATAACTGTGGCAATCTGCACAACCTCACTAATAACAGCGAAAACCACTGAAATAACAGTCACAATCTGCAAAGCCTCACTAATAACAGCGAAAACCAGTGAAATAACTGTGGCAATCTGCACAACCTCACTAATAATAGCGAAAACCACTGAAATAACAGTCACAATCTGCAAAGCCTCACTAATAACAGCGAAAACCAGTGAAATAACTGTGGCAATCTGCACAACCTCACTAATAACAGCGAAAACCACTGAAATAACAGTCACAATCTGCAAAGCCTCACTAATAACAGCGAAAACCACTGAAATAACAGTCACAATCTGCAAAGCCTCACTAATAACAGCGAAAACCACTGAAATAACAGTCACAATCTGCAAAGCCTCACTAATAACAGCGAAAACCAGTGAAATAACTGTGGCAATCTGCACAACCTCACTAATAACAGCGAAAACCACTGAAATAACAGTCACAATCTGCAAAGCCTCATTAATACCAGCGAAAACCAGTGAAATAACTGTGGCAATCTGCACAACCTCACTAATAACAGCGAAAACCACTGAAATAACAGTCACAATCTGCAAAGCCTCACTAATAACAGCGAAAACCAGTGAAATAACTGTGGCAATCTGCACAACCTCACTAATAACAGCGAAAACCACTGAAATAACAGTCACAATCTGCAAAGCCTCACTAATAACAGCGAAAACCACTGAAATAACAGTCACAATCTGCAAAGCCTCACTAATAACAGCGAAAACCAGTGAAATAACTGTGGCAATCTGCACAACCTCACTAATAACAGCGAAAACCACTGAAATAACAGTCACAATCTGCAAAGCCTCACTAATAACAGCGAAAACCACTGAAATAACAGTCACAATCTGCAAAGCCTCACTAATAACAGCGAAAACCAGTGAAATAACTGTGGCAATCTGCACAACCTCACTAATAACAGCGAAAACCACTGAAATAACAGTCACAATCTGCAAAGCCTCACTAATAACAGCGAAAACCACTGAAATAACAGTCACAATCTGCAAAGCCTCACTAATAACAGCGAAAACCAGTGAAATAACTGTGGCAATCTGCACAACCTCACTAATAACAGCGAAAACCACTGAAATAACAGTCACAATCTGCAAAGCCTCACTAATAACAGCGAAAACCAGTGAAATAACTGTGGCAATCTGCACAACCTCACTAATAACAGCGAAAACCACTGAAATAACAGTCACAATCTGCAAAGCCTCACTAATAACAGCGAAAACCAGTGAAATAACTGTGGCAATCTGCACAACCTCACTAATAACAGCGAAAACCACTGAAATAACAGTCACAATCTGCAAAGCCTCACTAATAACAGCGAAAACCAGTGAAATAACAGTCACAATCTGCAAAGCCTCACTAATAACAGCGAAAACCAGTGAAATAACTGTGGCAATCTGCACAACCTCACTAATAACAGCGAAAACCACTGAAATAACAGTCACAATCTGCAAAGCCTCACTAATAACAGCGAAAACCAGTGAAATAACTGTGGCAATCTGCACAACCTCACTAATAACAGCGAAAACCACTGAAATAACAGTCACAATCTGCAAAGCCTCACTAATAACAGCGAAAACCACTGAAACAACAGTCACAATCTGCAAAGCCTCACTAATAACAGCGAAAACCAGTGAAATAACTGTGGCAATCTGCACAACCTCACTAATAACAGCGAAAACCACTGAAATAACAGTCACAATCTGCAAAGCCTCACTAATAACAGCGAAAACCACTGAAATAACAGTCACAATCTGCAAAGCCTCACTAATAACAGCGAAAACCAGTGAAATAACTGTGGCAATCTGCACAACCTCACTAAAAACAGCGAAAACCACTGAAATAACAGTCACAATCTGCAAAGCCTCACTAATAACAGCGAAAACCAGTGAAATAACAGTCACAATCTGCAAAGCCTCACTAATAACAGCGAAAACCAGTGAAATAACTGTGGCAATCTGCACAACCTCACTAATAACAGCGAAAACCACTGAAATAACAGTCACAATCTGCAAAGCCTCACTAATAACAGCGAAAACCAGTGAAATAACTGTGGCAATCTGCACAACCTCACTAATAACAGCGAAAACCACTGAAATAACAGTCACAATCTGCAAAGCCTCACTAATAACAGCGAAAACCAGTGAAATAACAGTCACAATCTGCAAAGCCTCACTAATAACAGCGAAAACCAGTGAAATAACTGTGGCAATCTGCACAACCTCACTAATAACAGCGAAAACCACTGAAATAACAGTCACAATCTGCAAAGCCTCACTAATAACAGCGAAAACCAGTGAAATAACTGTGGCAATCTGCACAACCTCACTAATAACAGCGAAAACCACTGAAATAACAGTCACAATCTGCAAAGCCTCACTAATAACAGCGAAAACCAGTGAAATAACTGTGGCAATCTGCACAACCTCACTAATAACAGCGAAAACCACTGAAATAACAGTCACAATCTGCAAAGCCTCACTAATAACAGCGAAAACCACTGAAATAACAGTCACAATCTGCAAAGCCTCACTAATAACAGCGAAAACCAGTGAAATAACTGTGGCAATCTGCACAACCTCACTAATAACAGCGAAAACCACTGAAATAACAGTCACAATCTGCAAAGCCTCACTAATAACAGCGAAAACCACTGAAATAACAGTCACAATCTGCAAAGCCTCACTAATAACAGCGAAAACCAGTGAAATAACTGTGGCAATCTGCACAACCTCACTAATAACAGCGAAAACCACTGAAATAACAGTCACAATCTGCAAAGCCTCACTAATAACAGCGAAAACCACTGAAATAACAGTCACAATCTGCAAAGCCTCACTAATAACAGCGAAAACCAGTGAAATAACTGTGGCAATCTGCACAACCTCACTAATAACAGCGAAAACCACTGAAATAACAGTCACAATCTGCAAAGCCTCACTAATAACAGCGAAAACCAGTGAAATAACTGTGGCAATCTGCACAACCTCACTAATAACAGCGAAAACCACTGAAATAACAGTCACAATCTGCAAAGCCTCACTAATAACAGCGAAAACCAGTGAAATAACTGTGGCAATCTGCACAACCTCACTAATAACAGCGAAAACCACTGAAATAACAGTCACAATCTGCAAAGCCTCACTAATAACAGCGAAAACCACTGAAATAACAGTCACAATCTGCAAAGCCTCACTAATAACAGCGAAAACCAGTGAAATAACTGTGGCAATCTGCACAACCTCACTAATAACAGCGAAAACCACTGAAATAACAGTCACAATCTGCAAAGCCTCACTAATAACAGCGAAAACCAGTGAAATAACTGTGGCAATCTGCACAACCTCACTAATAACAGCGAAAACCACTGAAATAACAGTCACAATCTGCAAAGCCTCACTAATAACAGCGAAAACCAGTGAAATAACTGTGGCAATCTGCACAACCTCACTAATAACAGCGAAAACCACTGAAATAACAGTCACAATCTGCAAAGCCTCACTAATAACAGCGAAAACCAGTGAAATAACTGTGGCAATCTGCACAACCTCACTAATAACAGCGAAAACCACTGAAATAACAGTCACAATCTGCAAAGCCTCACTAATAACAGCGAAAACCAGTGAAATAACTGTGGCAATCTGCACAACCTCACTAATAACAGCGAAAACCACTGAAATAACAGTCACAATCTGCAAAGCCTCACTAATAACAGCGAAAACCACTGAAATAACAGTCACAATCTGCAAAGCCTCACTAATAACAGCGAAAACCAGTGAAATAACTGTGGCAATCTGCACAACCTCACTAATAACAGCGAAAACCACTGAAATAACAGTCACAATCTGCAAAGCCTCACTAATAACAGCGAAAACCAGTGAAATAACTGTGGCAATCTGCACAACCTCACTAATAACAGCGAAAACCACTGAAATAACAGTCACAATCTGCAAAGCCTCACTAATAACAGCGAAAACCAGTGAAATAACTGTGGCAATCTGCACAACCTCACTAATAACAGCGAAAACCACTGAAATAACAGTCACAATCTGCAAAGCCTCACTAATAACAGCGAAAACCAGTGAAATAACTGTGGCAATCTGCACAACCTCACTAATAACAGCGAAAACCACTGAAATAACAGTCACAATCTGCAAAGCCTCACTAATAACAGCGAAAACCAGTGAAATAACTGTGGCAATCTGCACAACCTCACTAATAACAGCGAAAACCACTGAAATAACAGTCACAATCTGCAAAGCCTCACTAATAACAGCGAAAACCACTGAAATAACAGTCACAATCTGCAAAGCCTCACTAATAACAGCGAAAACCAGTGAAATAACTGTGGCAATCTGCACAACCTCACTAATAACAGCGAAAACCACTGAAATAACAGTCACAATCTGCAAAGCCTCACTAATAACAGCGAAAACCAGTGAAATAACTGTGGCAATCTGCACAACCTCACTAATAACAGCGAAAACCACTGAAATAACAGTCACAATCTGCAAAGCCTCACTAATAACAGCGAAAACCAGTGAAATAACTGTGGCAATCTGCACAACCTCACTAATAACAGCGAAAACCACTGAAATAACAGTCACAATCTGCAAAGCCTCACTAATAACAGCGAAAACCAGTGAAATAACTGTGGCAATCTGCACAACCTCACTAATAACAGCGAAAACCACTGAAATAACAGTCACAATCTGCAAAGCCTGACTAATAACAGCGAAAACCAGTGAAATAACTGTGGCAATCTGCACAACCTCACTAATAACAGCGAAAACCACTGAAATAACAGTCACAATCTGCAAAGCCTCACTAATAACAGCGAAAACCAGTGAAATAACTGTGGCAATCTGCACAACCTCACTAATAACAGCGAAAACCACTGAAATAACAGTCACAATCTGCAAAGCCTCACTAATAACAGCGAAA
>CAXASF010000207.1:0-140301 GCA_963971475.1 Chrysops caecutiens | reverse complement strand
AGATTGTGACTGTTATTTTCAGTGGTTTTCGCTGTTATTAGTGAGGTTGTGCAGATTGCCACAGTTATTTCAGTGGTTTTCGCTGTTATTACTGAGGCTTTGCAGATTGTGACTGTTATTTCAGTGGTTTTCGCTGTTATTAGTGAGGTTGTGCAGATTGCCACAGTTATTTCAGTGGTTTTCGCTGTTATTAGTGAGGCTTTGCAGATTGTGACTGTTATTTCAGTGGTTTTCGCTGTTATTAGTGAGGTTGTGCAGATTGCCACAGTTATTTCAGTGGTTTTCGCTGTTATTAGTGAGGCTTTGCAGATTGTGACTGTTATTTTAGTGGTTTTCGCTGTTATTAGTGAGGTTGTGCAGATTGCCACAGTTATTTCAGTGGTTTTCGCTGTTATTAGTGAGGCTTTGCAGATTGTGACTGTTATTTCAGTGGTTTTCGCTGTTATTAGTGAGGTTGTGCAGATTGCCACAGTTATTTCAGTGGTTTTCGCTGTTATTAGTGAGGCTTTGCAGATTGTGACTGTTATTTCAGTGGTTTTCGCTGTTATTAGTGAGGTTGTGCAGATTGCCACAGTTATTTCAGTGGTTTTCGCTGTTATTAGTGAGGCTTTGCAGATTGTGACTGTTATTTCAGTGGTTTTCGCTGTTATTAGTGAGGTTGTGCAGATTGCCACAGTTATTTCAGTGGTTTTCGCTGTTATTAGTGAGGCTTTGCAGATTGTGACTGTTATTTTCAGTGGTTTTCGCTGTTATTAGTGAGGCTTTGCAGATTGCCACAGTTATTTCAGTGGTTTTCGCTGTTATTAGTGAGGCTTTGCAGATTGTGACTGTTATTTCAGTGGTTTTCGCTGTTATTAGTTAGGTTGTGCAGATTGCCACAGTTATTTCAGTGGTTTTCGCTGTTATTAGTGAGGCTTTGCAGATTGTGACTGTTATTTCAGTGGTTTTCGCTGTTATTAGTGAGGTTGTGCAGATTGCCACAGTTATTTCAGTGGTTTTCGCTGTTATTAGTGAGCTTTGCAGATTGTGACTGTAATTTTAGTGGTTTTCGCTGTTATTAGTGAGGTTGTGCAGATTGCCACAGTTATTTCAGTGGTTTTCGCTGTTATTAGTGAGGCTTTGCAGATTGTGACTGTTATTTTAGTGGTTTTCGCTGTTATTAGTGAGGTTGTGCAGATTGCCACAGTTATTTCAGTGGTTTTCGCTGTTATTAGTGAGGCTTTGCAGATTGTGACTGTTATTTCAGTGGTTTTCGCTGTTATTAGTGAGGTTGTGCAGATTGCCACAGTTATTTCAGTGGTTTTCGCTGTTATTAGTGAGGCTTTGCAGATTGTGACTGTTATTTCAGTGGTTTTCGCTGTTATTAGTGAGGTTGTGCAGATTGCCACAGTTATTTCAGTGGTTTTCGCTGTTATTAGTGAGGCTTTGCAGATTGTGACTGTTATTTCAGTGGTTTTCGCTGTTATTAGTGAGGTTGTGCAGATTGCCACAGTTATATCAGTGGTTTTCGCTGTTATTAGTGAGGCTTTGCAGATTGTGACTGTTATTTTAGTGGTTTTCGCTGTTATTAGTGAGGTTGTGCAGATTGCCACAGTTATTTCAGTGGTTTTCGCTGTTATTAGTGAGGTTGTGCAGATTGCCACAGTTATTTCAGTGGTTTTCGCTGTTATTTGTGAGGCTTTGCAGATTGTGACTGTTATTTCAGTGGTTTTCGCTGTTATTAGTGAGGTTGTGCAGATTGCACAGTTATTTCAGTGGTTTTCGCTGTTATTAGTGAGGCTTTGCAGATTGTGACTGTTGTTTTAGTGGTTTTCGCTGTTATTAGTGAGGTTGTGCAGATTGCCACAGTTATTTCAGTGGTTTTCGCGGTTATTACTGAGGCTTTGCAGATTGTGACTGTTATTTCAGTGGTTTTCGCTGTTATTAGTGAGGTTGTGCAGATTGCCACAGTTATATCAGTGGTTTTCGCTGTTATTAGTGAGGCTTTGCAGATTGTGACTGTTATTTTAGTGGTTTTCGCTGTTATTAGTGAGGTTGTGCAGATTGCCACAGTTATTTCAGTGGTTTTCGCTGTTATTAGTGAGGCTTTGCAGATTGTGACTGTTATTTTAGTGGTTTTCGCTGTTATTAGTGAGGTTGTGCAGATTGCCACAGTTATTTCAGTGGTTTCGCTGTTATTAGTGAGGCTTTGCAGATTGTGACTGTTATTTCAGTGGTTTTCGCTGTTATTAGTGAGGTTGTGCAGATTGTCACAGTTATTTCAGTGGTTTTCGCTGTTATTAGTGAGGCTTTGCAGATTGTGACTGTTATTTCAGTGGTTTTCGCTGTTATTAGTGAGGTTGTGCAGATTGCCACAGTTATTTCAGTGGTTTTCGCTGTTATTAGTGAGGCTTTGCAGATTGTGACTGTTATTTCAGTAATTTTCGCTGTTATTAGTGAGGTTGTGCAGATTGCCACAGTTATTTCAGTGGTTTTCGCTGTTATTAGTGAGGCTTTGCAGATTGTGACTGTTATTTCAGTGGTTTTCGCTGTTATTAGTGAGGTTGTGCAGATTGCCACAGTTATTTCAGTGGTTTTCGCTGTTATTAGTGAGGCTTTGCAGATTGTGACTGTTATTTTAGTGGTTTTCGCTGTTATTAGTGAGGTTGTGCAGGTTGCCACAGTTATTTCAGTGGTTTTCGCTGTTATTAGTGAGGCTTTGCAGATTGTGACTGTTATTTCAGTGGTTTTCGCTGTTATTAGTGAGGCTTTGCAGATTGTGACTGTTATTTCAGTGGTTTTCGCTGTTATTAGTGAGGTTGTGCAGATTGCCACAGTTATTTCAGTGGTTTTCGCTGTTATTAGTGAGGCTTTGCAGATTGTGACTGTTATTTTAGTGGTTTTCGCTGTTATTAGTGAGGTTGTGCAGATTGCCACAGTTATTTCAGTGGTTTTCGCTGTTATTAGTGAGGCTTTGCAGATTGTGGCTGTTATTTCAGTGGTTTTCGCTGTTATTAGTGAGGTTGTGCAGATTGCCACAGTTATTTCAGTGGTTTTCGCTGTTATTAGTGAGGTTGTGCAGATTGCCACAGTTATTTCAGTGGTTTTCGCTGTTATTAGTGAGGCTTTGCAGATTTTGACTGTTATTTTAGTGGTTTTCGCTGTTATTAGTGAGGTTGTGCAGATTGCCACAGTTATTTCAGTGGTTTTCGCTGTTATTAGTGAGGCTTTGCAGATTGTGACTGTTATTTCAGTGGTTTTCGCTGTTATTAGTGAGGTTGTGCAGATTGCCACAGTTATTTCAGTGGTTTTCGCTGTTATTAGTGAGGCTTTGCAGATTGTGACTGTTATTTCAGTGGTTTTCGCTGTTATTAGTGAGGCTTTGCAGATTGTGACTGTTATTTCAGTGGTTTTCGCTGTTATTAGTGAGGTTGTGCAGATTGCCACAGTTATTTCAGTGGTTTTCGCTGTTATTAGTGAGGCTTTGCAGATTGTGACTGTTATTTTAGTGGTTTTCGCTGTTATTAGTGAGGTTGTGCAGATTGCCACAGTTATTTCAGTTGTTTTCGCTGTTATTAGTGAGGCTTTGCAGATTGTGACTGTTATTTCAGTGGTTTTCGCTGTTATTAGTGAGGTTGTGCAGATTGCCACAGTTATATCAGTGGTTTTCGCTGTTATTAGTGAGGCTTTGCAGATTGTGACTGTTATTTCAGTGGTTTTCGCTGTTATTAGTGAGGTTGTGCAGATTGCCACAGTTATATCAGTGGTTTTCGCTGTTATTAGTGAGGCTTTGCAGATTGTGACTGTTATTTTAGCGGTTTTCGCTGTTATTAGTGAGGTTGTGCAGATTGCCACAGTTATTTCAGTGGTTTTCGCTGTTATTAGTGAGGCTTTGCAGATTTTGACTGTTATTTCAGTGGTTTTCGCTGTTATTAGTGAGGTTGTGCAGATTGCCACAGTTATATCAGTGGTTTTCGCTGTTATTAGTGAGGCTTTGCAGATTGTGACTGTTATTTTAGTGGTTTTCGCTGTTATTAGTGAGGTTGTGCAGATTGCCACAGTTATTTCAGTGGTTTTCGCTGTTATTAGTGAGGCTTTGCAGATTGTGACTGTTATTTCAGTGGTTTTCGCTGTTATTAGTGAGGTTGTGCAGATTGCCACAGTTATTTCAGTGGTTTTCGCTGTTATTAGTGAGGCTTTGCAGATTGTGACTGTTATTTCAGTGGTTTTCGCTGTTATTAGTGAGGTTGTGCCCATTGCCACAGTTATTTCAGTGGTTTTCGCTGTTATTAGTGAGGCTTTGCAGATTGTGACTGTTATTTCAGTGGTTTTCGCTGTTATTAGTGAGGTTGTGCAGATTGCCACAGTTATTTCAGTGGTTTTCGCTGTTATTAGTGAGGCTTTGCAGATTGTGACTGTTATTTCAGTGGTTTTCGCTGTTATTAGTGAGGTTGTGCAGATTGCCACAGTTATTTCAGTGGTTTTCGCTGTTATTAGTGAGGCTTTACAGATTGTGACTGTTATTTTAGTGGTTTTCGCTGTTATTAGTGAGGTTGTGCAGATTGCCACAGTTATTTCAGTGGTTTTCGCTGTTATTAGTGAGGCTCTGCAGATTGTGACTGTTATTTCTGTGGTTTTCGCTGTTATTAGTGAGGTTGTGCAGATTGCCACAGTTATTTCAGTGGTTTTCGCTGTTATTAGTGAGGCTTTGCAGATTGTGACTGTTATTTTAGTGGTTTTCGCTGTTATTAGTGAGGTTGTGCAGATTGCCACAGTTATTTCAGTGGTTTTCGCTGTTATTAGTGAGGCTTTGCAGATTGTGACTGTTATTTTAGTGGTTTTCGCTGTTATTAGTGAGGTTGTGCAGATTGCCACAGTTATTTCAGTGGTTTTCGCTGTTATTAGTGAGGTTGTGCAGATTGCCACAGTTATTTCAGTGGTTTTCGCTGTTATTAGTGAGGCTTTGCCGATTGTGACTGTTGTTTCAGTGGTTTTCGCTGTTATTAGTGAGGTTGTGCAGATTGCCACAGTTATTTCAGTGGTTTTCGCTGTTATTAGTGAGGCTTTGCAGATTGTGACTGTTATTTTAGTGGTTTTCGCTGTTATTAGTGAGGTTGTGCAGATTGCCACAGTTATTTCAGTGGTTTTCGCTGTTATTAGTGAGGCTTTGCAGAATGTGACTGTTATTTTAGTGGTTTTCGCTGTTATTAGTGAGGTTGTGCAGATTGCCACAGTTATTTCAGTGGTTTTCGCTGTTATTAGTGAGGCTTTGCAGATTGTGACTGTTATTTCAGTGGTTTTCGCTGTTATTAGTGAGGTTGTGCAGATTGCCACAGTTATATCAGTGGTTTTCGCTGTTATTAGTGAGGCTTTGCAGATTGTGACGGTTATTTTAGTGGTTTTCGCTGTTATTAGTGAGGTTGTGCAGATTGCCACAGTTATTTCAGTGGTTTTCGCTGTTATTAGTGAGGCTTTGCAGATTGTGGCTATTATTTCAGTGGTTTTCGCTGTTATTAGTGAGGCGTTGCAGATTGTGACTGTTATTTCAGTGGTTTTCGCTGTTATTAGTGAGGTTGTGCAGATTGCCACAGTTATTTCAGTGGTTTTCGCTGTTATTAGTGAGGCTTTGCAGATTGTGACTGTTATTTCAGTGGTTTTCGCTGTTATTAGTGAGGTTGTGCAGATTGCCACAGTTATTTCAGTGGTTTTCGCTGTTATTAGTGAGGCTTTGCAGATTGTGACTGTTATTTTAGTGGTTTTCGCTGTTATTAGTGAGGTTGTGCAGATTGCCACAGTTATTTCGGTGGTTTTCGCTGTTATTAGTGAGGCTTTGCAGATTGTGACTGTTATTTTAGTGGTTTTCGCTGTTATTGGTGAGGTTGTGCAGATTGCCACAGTTATTTCAGTGGTTTTCGCTGTTATTAGTGAGGCTTTGCAGATTGTGACTGTTATTTTAGTGGTTTTCGCTGTTATTAGTGAGGTTATGCAGATTGCCACAGTTATTTCAGTGGTTTTCGCTGTTATTAGTGAGGCTTTGCAGATTGTGACTGTTATTTAGTGGTTTTCGCTGTTATTAGTGAGGTTGTGCAGATTGCCACAGTTATTTCAGTGGTTTTCGCTGTTATTAGTGAGGCTTTGCAGATTGTGACTGTTATTTCAGTGGTTTTCGCTGTTATTAGTGAGGTTGTGCAGATTGCCACAGCTATATCAGTGGTTTCGCTGTTATTAGTGAGGCTTTGCAGATTGTGACTGTTATTTCAGTGGTTTTCGCTGTTATTAGTGAGGTTGTGCAGATTGCCACAGTTATATCAGTGGTTTTCGCTGTTATTAGTGAGGCTTTGCAGATTGTGACTGTTATTTTAGTGGTTTTCGCTGTTATTAGTGAGGTTGTGCAGATTGCCACAGTTATTTCAGTGGTTTTCGCTGTTATTAGTGAGGCTTTGCAGATTGTGACTGTTATTTCAGTGGTTTTCGCTGTTATTAGTGAGGTTGTGCAGATTGCCACAGTTATTACAGTGGTTTTCGCTTTTATTAGTGAGGCTTTGCAGATTGTGACTGTTATTTCAGTGGTTTTCGCTGTTATTAGTGAGGTTGTGCAGATTGCCACAGTTATTTCAGTGGTTTTCGCTGTTATTAGTGAGGCTTTGCAGATTGTGACTGTTATTTCAGTGGTTTTCGCTGTTATTAGTGAGGTTGTGCAGATTGCCACAGTTATTTCAGTGGTTTTCGCTGTTATTAGTGAGGCTTTGCAGATTGTGACTGTTATTTTAGTGGTTTTCGCTGTTATTAGTGAGGTTGTGCAGATTGCCACAGTTATTTCAGTGGTTTTCGCTGTTATTAGTGAGGCTTTGCAGATTGTGACTGTTATTTTAGAGGTTTTCGCTGTTATTAGTGAGGTTGTGCAGATTGCCACAGTTATTTCAGTGGTTTCGCTGTTATTAGTGAGGCTTTGCAGATTGTGACTGTTATTTCAGTGGTTTTCGCTGTTATTAGTGAGGTTGTGCAGATTGCCACAGTTATATCAGTGGTTTTCGCTGTTATTAGTGAGGCTTTGCAGATTGTGACTGTTATTTTAGTGGTTTTCGCTGTTATTAGTGAGGTTGTGCAGATTGCCACAGTTATTTCAGTGGTTTTCGCTGTTATTAGTGAGGCTTTGCAGATTGTGACTGTTATTTCAGTGGTTTTCGCTGTTATTAGTGAGGTTGTGCAGATTGCCACAGTTATTTCAGTGGTTTTCGCTGTTATTAGTGAGGCTTTGCAGATTGTGACTGTTATTTCAGTGGTTTTCGCTGTTATTAGTGAGGTTGTGCAGATTGCCACAGTTATTTCAGTGGTTTTCGCTGTTATTAGTGAGGCTTTGCAGATTGTGACTGTTATTTTAGTGGTTTTCGCTGTTATTAGTGAGGTTGTGCAGATTGCCACAGTTATTTCAGTGGTTTTCGCTGTTATTAGTGAGGCTTTGCAGATTGTGACTGTTATTTTAGTGGTTTTCGCTGTTATTAGTGAGGTTGTGCAGATTGCCACAGTTATTTCAGTGGTTTCCGCAGTTATTAGTGAGGCTTTGCAGATTGTGACTGTTATTTTAGTGGTTTTCGCTGTTATTAGTGAGGTTGTGCAGATTGCCACAGTTATTTCAGTGGTTTTCGCTGTTATTAGTGAGGCTTTGCAGATTGTGACTGTTATTTCAGTGGTTTTCGCTGTTATTAGTGAGGTTGTGCAGATTGCCACAGTTATTTCAGTGGTTTTCGCTGTTATTAGTGAGGCTTTGCAGATTGTGACTGTTATTTTAGTGGTTTTCGCTGTTATTAGTGAGGCTTTGCAGATTGTGACTGTTATTTCAGTGGTTTTCGCTGTTATTAGTGAGGTTGTGCAGATTGCCACAGTTATATCAGTGGTTTTCGCTATTATTAGTGAGGCTTTGCAGATTGTGACTGTTATTTTAGTGGTTTTCGCTGTTATTAGTGAGGTTGTGCAGATTGCCACAGTTATTTCAGTGGTTTTCGCTGTTATTAGTGAGGCTTTGCAGATTGTGACTGTTATTTCAGTGGTTTTCGCTGTTATTAGTGAGGTTGTGCAGATTGCCACAGTTATATCAGTGGTTTTCGCTGTTATTAGTGAGGCTTTGCAGATTGTGACTGTTATTTTAGTGGTTTTCGCTGTTATTAGTGAGGTTGTGCAGATTGCCACAGTTATTTCAGTGGTTTTCGCTGTTATTAGTGAGGCTTTGCAGATTGTGACTGTTATTTCAGTGGTTTTCGCTGTTATTAGTGAGGTTGTGCAGATTGCCACAGTTATTTCAGTGGTTTTCGCTGTTATTAGTGAGGCTTTGCAGATTGTGACTGTTATTTTCAGTGGTTTTTGCTGTTATTAGTGAGGTTGTGCAGATTGCCACAGTTATTTCAGTGGTTTTCGCTGTTATTAGTGAGGCTTTGCAGATTGTGACTGTTATTTTAGTGGTTTTCGCTGTTATTAGTGAGGTTGTGCAGATTGCCACAGTTATTTCAGTGGTTTTCGCTGTTATTAGTGAGGCTTTGCAGATTGTGACTGTTATTTTAGTGGTTTTCGCTGTTATTAGTGAGGTTGTGCAGATTGCCACAGTTATTTCAGTGGTTTTCGCTGTTATTAGTAAGGCTTTGCAGATTGTGACTGTTATTTCAGTGGTTTTCGCTGTTATTAGTGAGGCTTTGCAGATTGTGACTGTTATTTTAGTGGTTTTCGCTGTTATTAGTGAGGTTGTGCAGATTGCCACAGTTATTTCAGTGGTTTTCGCTGTTATTAGTGAGGCTTTGCAGATTGTGACAGTTATTTCAGTGGTTTTCGCTGTTATTAGTGAGGTTGTGCAGATTGCCACAGTTATTTCAGTGGTTTTCGCTGTTATTAGTGAGGCTTTGCAGATTGTGACTGTTATTTCAGTGGTTTTCGCTGTTATTAGTGAGGTTGTGCAGATTGCCACAGTTATTTCAGTGGTTTTCGCTGTTATTAGTGAGGCTTTGCAGATTGTGACTGTTATTTTAGTGGTTTTCGCTGTTATTAGTGAGGTTGTGCAGATTGCCACAGTTATTTCAGTGGTTTTCGCTGTTATTAGTGAGGCTTTGCAGATTGTGACTGTTATTTTAGTGGTTTTCGCTGTTATTAGTGAGGTTGTGCAGATTGCCACAGTTATTTCAGTGGTTTTCGCTGTTATTAGTGAGGCTTTGCAGATTGTGACTGTTATTTCAGTGGTTTTCGCTGTTATTAGTGAGGTTGTGCAGATTGCCACAGTTATATCAGTGGTTTTCGCTGTTATTAGTGAGGCTTTGCAGATTGTGACTGTTATTTTAGTGGTTTTTGCTGGTATTAGTGAGGTTGTGTAGATTGCCACAGTTATTTCAGTGGTTTTCGCTGTTATTAGTGAGGCTTTGCAGATTGTGACTGTTATTTCAGTGGTTTTCGCTGTTATTGGTGAGGTTGTGCAGATTGCCACAGTTATTTCAGTGGTTTTCGCTGTTATTAGTGAGGCTTTGCAGATTGTGACTGTTATTTTAGTGGTTTTCGCTGTTATTAGTGAGGTTGTGCAGATTGCCACAGTTATTTCAGTGGTTTTCGCTGTTATTAGTGAGGCTTTGCAGATTGTGACTGTTATTTCAGTGGTTTTCGCTGTTATTGGTGAGGTTGTGCAGATTGCCACAGTTATTTCAGTGGTTTTCGCTGTTATTAGTGAGGCTTTGCAGATTGTGACTGTTATTTTAGTGGTTTTCGCTGTTATTAGTGAGGTTGTGCAGATTGCCACAGTTATTTCAGTGGTTTTCGCTGTTATTAGTGAGGCTTTGCAGATTGTGACTGTTATTTTAGTGGTTTTCGCTGTTATTAGTGAGGCTTTGCAGATTGTGACTGTTATTTCAGTGGTTTTCGCTGTTATTAGTGAGGCTTTGCAGATTGTGACTGTTATTTCAGTGGTTTTCGCTGTTATTGGTGAGGTTGTGCAGATTGCCACAGTTATTTCAGTGGTTTTCGCTGTTATTAGTGAGGCTTTGCAGATTGTGACTGTTATTTCAGTGGTTTCCGCTGTTATTAGTGAGGTTGTGCAGATTGCCACAGTTATTTCAGTGGTTTTCGCTGTTATTAGTGAGGCTTTGCAGATTGTGACTTTTATTTTAGTGGTTTTCGCTGTTATTAGTGAGGTTGTGCAGATTGCCACAGTTATTTCAGTGGTTTTCGCTGTTATTAGTGAGGCTTTGCAGATTGTGACTGTTATTTCAGTGGTTTTCGCTGTTATTAGTGAGGTTGTGCAGATTGCCACAGTTATTTCAGTGGTTTTCGCTGTTATTAGTGAGGCTTTGCAGATTGTGACTGTTATTTCAGTGGTTTTCGCTGTTATTAGTGAGGTTGTGCAGATTGCCACAGTTATTTCAGTGGTTTTCGCTGTTATTAGTGAGGCTTTGCAGATTGTGACTGTTATTTTAGTGGTTTTCGCTGTTATTAGTGAGGTTGTGCAGATTACCACAGTTATTTCAGTGGTTTTCGCTGTTATTGGTGAGGCTTTGCAGATTGTGACTGTTATTTTAGTGGTTTTCGCTGTTATTAGTGAGGTTGTGCAGATTGCCACAGTTATTTCAGTGGTTTTCGCTGTTATTAGTGAGGCTTTGCAGATTGTGACTGTTATTTTAGTGATTTCGCTGTTATTAGTGAGGTTGTGCAGATCGCCACAGTTATTTCAGTGGTTTTCGCTGTTATTAGTGAGGCTTTGCAGATTGTGACTGTTATTTTAGTGGTTTTCGCTGTTATTAGTGAGGTTGTGCAGATTGCCACAGTTATTTCAGTGGTTTTCGCTGTTATTAGTGAGGCTTTGCAGATTGTGACTGTTATTTTAGTGGTTTTCGCTGTTATTAGTGAGGTTGTGCAGATTGCCACAGTTATTTCAGTGGTTTTCGCTGTTATTAGTGAGGCTTTGCAGATTGTGACTGTTATTTTAGTGGTTTTCGCTGTTATTAGTGAGGTTGTGCAGATCGCCACAGTTATTTCAGTGGTTTTCGCTGTTATTAGTGAGGCTTTGCAGATTGTGACTGTTATTTTAGTGGTTTTCGCTGTTATTAGTGAGGTTGTGCAGATTGCCACAGTTATTTCAGTGGTTTTCGCTGTTATTAGTCAGGCTTTGCAGATTGTGACTGTTATTTTAGTGGTTTTCGCTGTTATTAGTGAGGTTGTGCAGATTGCCACAGTTATTTCAGTGGTTTTCGCTGTTATTAGTGAGGCTTTGCAGATTGTGACTGTTATTTCAGTGGTTTTCGCTGTTATTAGTGAGGTTGTGCAGATTGCCACAGTTATTTCAGTGGTTTTCGCTGTTATTAGTGAGGCTTTGCAGATTGTGACTGTTATTTTAGCGGTTTTCGCTGTTATTAGTGAGGTTGTGCAGATTGCCACACTTATTTCAGTGGTTTTCGCTGTCATTAGTGAGGCTTTGCAGATTGTGACTGTTATTTTAGTGGTTTTCGCTGTTATTAGTGAGGTTGTGCAGATTGCCACAGTTATTTCAGTGGTTTTCGCTGTTATTAGTGAGGCTTTGCAGATTGTGACTGTTATTTCAGTGGTTTTCGCTGTTATTAGTGAGGTTGTGCAGATTGCCACAGTTATTTCAGTGGTTTTCGCTGTTATTAGTGAGGCTTTGCAGATTGTGACTGTTATTTCAGTGGTTTTCGCTGTTATTAGTGAGGTTGTGCAGATTGCCACAGTTATTTCAGTGGTTTTCGCTGTTATTAGTGAGGCTTTGCAGATTGTGACTGTTATTCTTAGTGGTTTTCGCTGTTATTAGTGAGGTTGTGCAGATTGCCACAGTTATTTCAGTGGTTTTCGCTGTTATTAGTGAGGCTTTGCAGATTGTGACTGTTATTTTAGTGGTTTTCGCTGTTATTAGTGAGGTTGTGCAGATTGCCACAGTTATTTCAGTGGTTTTCGCTGTTATTAGTGAGGCTTTGCAGATTGTGACTTTTATTTCAGTGGTTTTCGCTGTTATTAGTGAGGTTGTGAAGATTGCCACAGTTATTTCAGTGGTTTTTGCTGTTATTAGTGAGGCTTTGCAGATTGTGACTGTTATTTTAGCGGTTTTCGCTGTTATTAGTGAGGTTGTGCAGATTGCCACAGTTATTTCAGTGGTTTTCGCTGTTATTAGTGAGGCTTTGCAGATTGTGACTGTTATTTTAGTGGTTTTCGCTGTTATTAGTGAGGTTGTGCAGATTGCCACAGTTATTTCAGTGATTTTCGCTGTTATTAGTGAGGCTTTGCAGATTGTGACTGTTATTTCAGTGGTTTTCGCTGTTATTAGTGAGGTTGTGCAGATTGCCACAGTTATTTCAGTGGTTTTCGCTGTTATTAGTGAGGCTTTGCAGATTGTGGCTGTTATTTCAGTTGTTTTCGCTGTTATTAGTGAGGTTGTGCAATTTGCCACAGTTATTTTAGTGGTTTTCGCTGTTATTAGTGAGGCTTTGCAGATTGTGACTGTTATTTCAGTGGTTTTCGCTGTTATTAGTGAGGTTGTGCAGATTGCCACAGTTATTTCAGTGGTTTTCGCTGTTATTAGTGAGGCTTTGCAGATTGTGACTGTTATTTCAGTGGTTTTCGCTGTTATTAGTGAGGTTGTGCAGATTGCCACAGTTATATCAGTGGTTTTTGCTGTTATTAGTGAGGCTTTGCAGATTGTGACTGTTATTTTAGTGGTTTTCGCTGTTATTAGTGAGGTTGTGCAGATTGCCACAGTTATTTCAGTGGTTTTCGCTGTTATTAGTGAGGCTTTGCAGATTGTGACTGTTATTTCAGTGGTTTTCGCTGTTATTAGTGAGGTTGTGCAGATTGCCACAGTGATATCAGTGGTTTTCGCTGTTATTAGTGAGGCTTTGCAGATTGTGACTGTTATTTTAGTGGTTTTCGCTGTTATTAGTGAGGTTGTGCAGATTGCCACAGTTATTTCAGTGGTTTTCGCTGTTATTAGTGAGGCTTTGCAGATTGTGACTGTTATTTTAGTGGTTTTCGCTGTTATTAGTGAGGTTGTGCAGATTGCCACAGTTATTTCCGTGGTTTTCGCTGTTATTAGTGAGGCTTTGCAGATTGCCACAGTTATTTTAGTGGTTTTGGCTGTTATTAGTGAGGTTGTGCAGATTGCCACAGTTATTTCAGTGGTTTTCGCTGTTATTAGTGAGGCTTTGCAGATTGTGACTGTTATTTCAGTGGTTTTTGCTGTTATTAGTGAGGTTGTGCAGATTGCCACAGTTATTTCAGTGGTTTTCGCTGTTATTAGTGAGGCTTTGCAGATTGTGACTGTTATTTTAGTGGTTTTCGCTGTTATTAGTGAGGTTGTGCAGATTGCCACAGTTATTTCAGTGGTTTTCGCTGTTATTAGTGAGGCTTTGCAGATTGTGACTGTTATTTTAGTGGTTTTCGCT
Organism: Chrysops caecutiens; assembly: GCA_963971475.1. Lineage (NCBI taxonomy): Eukaryota > Metazoa > Arthropoda > Insecta > Diptera > Tabanidae > Chrysops > Chrysops caecutiens. The sequence goes on along the minus strand of CAXASF010000207.1, from coordinate 126,910 downwards.
GTTATTAGTGAGGTTGTGCAGATTACAACAGTTATTTCAGTGGTTTTCGCTGTTATTAGTGAGGCTTTGCAGATTGTGACTGTTATTTTAGTGGTTTTCGCTGTTATTAGTGAGGTTGTGCAGATTGCCACAGTTATTTCAGTGGTTTTCGCTGTTATTAGTGACGCTTTGCAGATTGTGACTGTTATTTTAGTGGTTTTCGCTGTTATTAGTGAGGTTGTGCAGATTGCCACAGTTATTTCAGTGGTTTTCGCTGTTATTAGTGATGCTTTGCAGATTGTGACTGTTATTTTAGTGGTTTTCGCTGTTATTAGTGAGGTTGTGCAGATTGCCACAGTTATTTCAGTGGTTTTCGCTGTTATTAGTGAGGCTTTGCAGATTGTGACTGTTATTTTAGTGGTTTTCGCTGTTATTAGTGAGGTTGTGCAGATTGCCACAGTTATTTCAGTGGTTTTCGCTGTTATTAGTGAGGCTTTGCAGATTGTGACTGTTATTTCAGTGGTTTTCGCTGTTATTAGTGAGGTCGTGCAGATTGCCACAGTTTTTTCAGTGGTTTTCGCTGTTATTAGTGAGGCTTTGCAGATTGTGACTGTTATTTTAGCGGTTTTCGCTGTTATTAGTGAGGTTGTGCAGATTGCCACAGTTATTTCAGTGGTTTTCGCTGTTATTAGTGAGGCTTTGCAGATTGTGACTGTTATTTTAGTGGTTTTGCTGTTATTAGTGAGGTTGTGAGGATTGCCACAGTTATTTCAGTGGTTTTCGCTGTTATTAGTGAGGCTTTGCAGATTGTGACTGTTATTTTAGTGGTTTTCGCTGTTATTAGTGAGGTTGTGCAGATTGCCACAGTTATTTCAGTGGTTTTCGCTGTTATTAGTGAGGCTTTGCAGATTGTGACTGTTATTTCAGTGGTTTTCGCTGTTATTAGTGAGGTTGTGCAGATTGCCACAGTTATTTCAGTGGTTTTCGCTGTTATAAGTGAGGCTTTGCAGATTGTGACTGTTATTTTAGTGGTTTTCGCTGTTATTGGTGAGGCTTTGCAGATTGTGACTGTTATTTTAGTGGTTTTCGCTGTTATTAGTGAGGTTGTGCAGATTGCCACAGTTATTTCAGTGGTTTTCGCTGTTATTAGTGAGGCTTTGCAGATTGTGACTGTTATTTCAGTGGTTTTCGCTGTTATTAGTGAGGTTGTGCAGATTGCCACAGTTATTTCAGTGGTTTTCGCTGTTATTAGTGAGGCTTTGCAGATTGTGACTGTTATTTTAGTGGTTTTCGCTGTTATTAGTGAGGTTGTGCAGATTACCACAGTTATTTCAGTGGTTTTCGCTGTTATTAGTGAGGCTTTGCAGATTGTGACTGTTATTTTAGTGGTTTTCGCTGTTATTAGTGAGGTTGTGCAGATTGCCACAGTTATTTCAGTGGTTTTCGCTGTTATTAGTGAGGCTTTGCAGATTGTGACTGTTATTTCAGTGGTTTTCGCTGTTATTAGTGAGGCTTTGCAGATTGCCACAGTGATTTCAGTGGTTTTCGCTGTTATTAGTGAGGCTTTGCAGATTGTGACTGTTATTTCAGTGGTTTTCGCTGTTACTAGTGAGGTTGTGCAGATTGCCACAGTTATTTTCAGTGGTTTTCGCTGTTATTAGTGAGGCTTTGCAGATTGTGTCTGTTATTTTAGTGGTTTCGCTGTTATTAGTGAGGTTGTGCAGATTGCCACAGTTATTTCAGTGGTTTTCGCTGTTATTAGTGAGGCTTTGCAGATTGTGACTGTTATTTTAGTGGTTTTCGCTGTTATTAGTGAGGTTGTGCAGATTGCCACAGTTATTTCAGTGGTTTCGCTGTTATTAGTGAGGTTGTGCAGATTGCCACAGTTATTTCAGTGGTTTTCGCTGTTATTAGTGAGGCTTTGCAGATTGTGACTGTTATTTCAGTGGTTTTCGCTGTTATTAGTGAGGTTGTGCAGATTGCCACAGTTATTTCAGTGGTTTTCGCTGTTACTAGTGAGGCTTTGCAGATTGCCACAGTTATTTCAGTGGTTTTCGCTGTTATTAGTGAGGCTTTGCAGATTGTGACTGTTATTTCAGTGGTTTTCGCTATTATTAGTGAGGTTGTGCAGATTGCCACAGTTATTTCAGTGGTTTTCGCTGTTATTAGTGAGGCTTTGCAGATTGTGACTGTTATTTTAGTGGTTTTCGCTGTTATTCGTGAGGTTGTGCAGATTGCCACAGTTATTTCAGTGGTTTTCGCTGTTATTAGTGAGGCTTTGCAGATTGTGACTGTTATTTTAGTGGTTTTCGCTGTTATTAGTGAGGTTGTGCAGATTGCCACAGTTATTTCAGTGGTTTTCGCTGTTATTAGTGAGGCTTTGCAGATTGTGACTGTTATTTTAGAGGTTTTCGCTGTTATTAGGTAGGTTGTGCAGATTGCCACAGTTATTTCAGTGGTTTTCGCTGTTATTAGTCAGGCTTTGCAGATTGTGACTGTTATTTTAGTGGTTTCCGCTGTTATTAGTGAGGTTGTGCAGATTGCCACAGTTATTTCAGTGGTTTTCGCTGTTATTAGTGAGGCTTTGCAGATTGTGACTGTTATTTTAGTGGTTTTCGCTGTTATTAGTGAGGTTGTGCAGATTGCCACAGTTATTTCAGTGGTTTTCGCTGTTATTAGTGAGGCTTTGCAGATTGCCACAGTTATTTCAGTGGTTTTCGCTGTTATTAGTGAGGCTTTGCAGATTGCCACAGTTATTTCAGTGTTTTTCGCTGTTATTAGTGAGGCTTTGCAGATTGTGACTGTTATTTCAGTGGTTTTCGCTATTATTAGTGAGGTTGTGCAGATTGCCACAGTTATTTCAGTGGTTTTCGCTGTTATTAGTGAGGCTTTGCAGATTGTGACTGTTATTTTAGTGGTTTTCGCTGTTATTAGTGAGGTTGTGCAGATTGCCACAGTTATTTCAGTGGTTTTCGCTGTTATTAGTGAGGCTTTACAGATTGTGACTGTTATTTTAGTGGTTTTCGCTGTTATTAGTGAGGTTGTGCAGATTGCCACAGTTATTTCAGTGGTTTTCGCTGTTATTAGTGAGGCTTTGCAGATTGTGACTGTTATTTTAGTGGTTTTCGCTGTTATTAGTTAGGTTGTGCAGATTGCCACAGTTATTTCAGTGGTTTTCGCTGTTATTAGTCAGGCTTTGCAGATTGTGACTGTTATTTTAGTGGTTTTCGCTGTTATTAGTGAGGTTGTGCAGATTGCCACAGTTATTTCAGTGGTTTTCGCTGTTATTAGTGAGGCTTTGCAGATTGTGACTGTTATTTCAGTAGTTTTCGCTGTTATTAGTGAGGTTGTGCAGATTGCCACAGTTATTTCAGTGGTTTTCGCTGTTATTAGTGAGGCTTTGCAGATTGTGACTGTTATTTTAGTGGTTTTCGCTGTTATTAGTGAGGTTGTGCAGATTGTGACTGTTATTTCAGTGGTTTTCGCTGTTATTAGTGAGGCTTTGCAGATTGTGACTGTTATTTTAGTGGTTTTCGCTGTTATTAGTGAGGTTGTGCAGATTGCCACAGTTATTTCAGAGGTTTTCGCTGTTATTAGTGAGGCTTTGCAGATTGTGACTGTTATTTCAGTAGTTTTCGCTGTTATTAGTGAGGTTGTGCAGATTGCCACATTTATTTCAGTGGTTTTCGCTGTTATTAGTGAGGCTTTGCAGATTGTGACTGTTATTTTAGTGGTTTTCGCTGTTATTAGTGAGGTTGTGCAGATTGCCACAGTTATTTCAGTGGTTTTCGCTGTTATTAGTGAGGCTTTGCAGATTGTGACTGTTATTTCAGTGGTTTTCGCTGTTATTAGTGAGGTTGTGCAGATTGCCACAGTGATTTCAGTGGTTTTCGCTGTTATTAGTGAGGCTTTGCAGATTGTGACTGTTATTTCAGTGGTTTTCGCTGTTATTAGTGAGGTTGTGCAGATTGCCACAGTTATTTCAGTGGTTTTTGCTGTTATTAGTGAGGCTTTGCAGATTGTGACTGTTATTTTAGTGGTTTTCGCTGTTATTAGTGAGGTTGTGCAGATTGCCACAGTTATTTCAGTGGTTTTCGCTGTTATTAGTGAGGCTTTGCAGATTGTGACTGTTATTTTAGTGGTTTTCGCTGTTATTAGTGAGGTTGTGCAGATTGCCACAGTTATTTCAGTGGTTTTCGCTGTTATTAGTGAGGCTTTGCAGATTGTGACTGTTATTTCAGTGGTTTTCGCTGTTATTAGTGAGGTTGTGCAGATTGCCACAGTTATTTCAGTGGTTTTCGCTGTTATTAGTGAGGCTTTGCAGATTGCCACAGTTATTTCAGTGGTTTTCGCTGTTATTAGTGAGGTTGTGCAGATTGCCACATTTATTTCAGTGGTTTTCGCTGTTATTAGTGAGGCTTTGCAGATTGTGACTGTTATTTCTGTGGTTTTCGCTGTTATTAGTGAGGTTGTGCAGATTGCCACAGTTATTTCAGTGGTTTTCGCTGTTATTAGTGAGGCTTTGCAGATTGTGACTGTTATTTCAGTGGTTTTCGCTGTTATTAGTGAGGTTGTGCAGATTGCCACAGTGATTTCAGTGGTTTTCGCTGTTATTAGTGAGGCTTTGCAGATTGTGACTGTTATTTCAGTGGTTTTCGCTGTTATTAGTGAGGTTGTGCAGATTGCCACAGTTATTTCAGTGGTTTTCGCTGTTATTAGTGAGGCTTTGCAGATTGTGACTGTTATTTTAGTGGTTTTCGCTGTTATTAGTGAGGTTGTGCAGATTGCCACAGTTATTTCAGTGGTTTTCGCTGTTATTAGTGAGGCTTTGCAGATTGTGTCTGTTATTTTAGTGGTTTTCGCTGTTATTAGTGAGGTTGTGCAGATTGCCACAGTTATTTCAGTGGTTTTCGCTGTTATTAGTGAGGCTTTGCAGATTGTGACTGTTATTTCAGTGGTTTTCGCTGTTATTAGTGAGGTTGTGCAGATTGCCACAGTTATTTCAGTGGTTTTCGCTGTTATTAGTGAGGCTTTGCAGATTGCCACAGTTATTTCAGTGGTTTTCGCTGTTTTTAGTGAGGCTTTGCAGATTGTGACTGTTATTTCAGTGGTTTTCGCTGTTATTAGTGAGGCTTTGCAGATTGCCACAGTTATTTCAGTGGTTTTCGCTGTTATTAGTGAGGCTTTGCAGATTGTGACTGTTATTTTAGTGGTTTTCGCTGTTATTAGTGAGGTTGTGCAGATTGCCACAGTTATTTCAGTGGTTTTCGCTGTTATTAGTGAGGCTTTGCAAATTGTGACTGCTATTTCAGTGGTTTTCGCTGTTATTAGTGAGGCTGTGCAGATTGCCACAGTTATTTCAGTGGTTTTCGCTGTTATTAGTGAGGCTTTGCAGATTGTGACTGTTATTTTAGTGGTTTTCGCTGTTATTAGTGAGGTTGTGCAGATTGCCACAGTTATTTCAATGGTTTTCGCTGTTATTAGTGAGGCTTTGCAGATTGTGACTGTTATTTCAGTGGTTTTCGCTGTTATTAGTGAGGCTTTGCAGATTGTGACTGTTATTTTAGTGGTTTTCGCTGTTATTAGTGAGGTTGTGCAGATTGCCACAGTTATTTGTGTGGTTTTCGCTGTTATTAGTGAGGCTTTGCAGATTGTGACTGTTATTTTAGTGGTTTTCGCTGTTATTAGTGAGGTTGTGCAGATTGCCACAGTTATTTCAGTGGTTTTCGCTGTTATTAGTGAGGCTTTGCAGATTGTGACTGTTATTTTAGTGGTTTTCGCTGTTATTAGTGAGGTTGTGCAGATTGCCACAGTTATTTCAGTGGTTTTTGCTGTTATAAGTGAGGCTTTGCAGATTGTGACTGTTATTTCAGTGGTTTTCGCTGTTATTAGTGAGGTTGTGCAGATTGCCACAGTTATTTCAGTGGTTTTCGCTGTTATTAGTGAGGCTTTGCAGATTGCCACAGTTATTTCAGTGGTTTTCGCTGTTATTAGTGAGGCTTTGCAGATTGTGACTGTTATTTCAGTGGTTATCGCTGTTATTAGTGAGGTTGTGCAGATTGCCACAGTTATTTCAGTGGTTTTCGCTGTTATTAGTGAGGCTTTGCAGATCGTGACTGTTATTTTAGTGGTTTTCGCTGTTATTAGTGAGGTTGTGCAGATTGTGTCTGTTATTTCAGTGGTTTTCGCTGTTATTAGTGAGGCTTTGCAGATTGTGACTGTTATTTTAGTGGTTTTCGCTGTTATTAGTGAGGTTGTGCAGATTGCCACAGTTATTTCAGTGGTTTTCGCTGTTATTAGTGAGGTTGTGCAGATTGCCACAGTTATTTCAGTGGTTTTCGCTGTTATTAGTGAGGCTTTGCAGATTGTGACTGTTATTTCAGTGGTTGTCGCTGTTATTAGTGAGGCTTTGCAGATTGCCACAGTTATTTCTGTGGTTTTCGCTGTTATTAGTGAGGCTTTGCAGATTGTGACTGTTATTTCAGTGGTTTTCGCTGTTATTAGTGAGGTTGTGCAGATTGCCACAGTTATTTCAGTGGTTTTCGCTGTTATTAGTGAGGCTTTGCAGATTGTGACTGTTATTTCAGTGGTTTTCGCTGTTATTAGTGAGGCTTTGCAGATTGCCACAGTGATTTCAGTGGTTTTCGCTGTTATTAGTGAGGCTTTGCAGATTGTGACTGTTATTTCAGTGGTTTTCGCTGTTATTAGTGAGGTTGTGCAGATTGCCACAGTTATTTCAGTGGTTTTCGCTGTTATTAGTGAGGCTTTGCAGATTGTGACTGTTATTTTAGTGGTTTTCGCTGTTATTAGTGAGGTTGTGCAGATTGCCACAGTTATTTCAGTGTTTTCGCTGTTATTAGTGAGGCTTTGCAGATTGTGACTGTTATTTTAGTGGTTTTCGCTGTTATTAGTGAGGTTGTGCAGATTGCCACAGTTATTTCAGTGGTTTTCGCTGTTATTAGTGAGGCTTTGCAGATTGTTACTGTTATTTTAGTGGTTTTCGCTGTTATTAGTGAGGTTGTGCAGATGGCCACAGTTATTTCAGTGGTTTTCGCTGTTATTAGTGAGGCTTTGCAGATTGTGACTGTTATTTTAGTGGTTTCCGCTGTTATTAGTGAGGTTGTGCAGATTGCCACAGTTATTTCAGTGGTTTTCGCTGTTATTAGTGAGGCTTTGCAGATTGTGACTGTTATTTCAGTGGTTTCGCTGTTATTAGTGAGGTTGTGCAGATTGCCACAGTTATTTCAGTGGTTTTCGCTGTTACTAGTGAGGCTTTGCAGATTGCCACAGTTATTTCAGTGGTTTTCGCTGTTATTAGTGAGGCTTTGCAGATTGTGACTGTTATTTCAGTGGTTTTCGCTATTATTAGTGAGGTTGTGCAGATTGCCACAGTTATTTCAGTGGTTTTCGCTGTTATTAGTGAGGCTTTGCAGATTGTGACTGTTATTTTAGTGGTTTTCGCTGTTATTCGTGAGGTTGTGCAGATTGCCACAGTTATTTCAGTGGTTTTCGCTGTTATTAGTGAGGCTTTGCAGATTGTGACTGTTATTTTAGTGGTTTTCGCTGTTATTAGTGAGGTTGTGCAGATTGCCACAGTTATTTCAGTGGTTTCGCTGTTATTAGTGAGGCTTTGCAGATTGTGACTGTTATTTCAGTGGTTTTCGCTGTTATTAGTGAGGTTGTGCAGATTGCCACAGTTATTTCAGTGGTTTTCGCTGTTATTAGTGAGGCTTTGCAGATTGTGACTGTTATTTCAGGGGTTTTCGCTGTTATTAGTGAGGTTGTGCAGATTGCCACAGTTATTTCAGTGGTTTTCGCTGTTATTAGTGAGGCTTTGCAGATTGTGACTGTTATTTTAGTGGTTTTCGCTGTTATTAGTGAGGTTGTGCAGATTGCCACAGTTATTTCAGTGGTTTTCGCTGTTATTAGTGAGGCTTTGCAGATTGTGACTGTTATTTTAGAGGTTTTCGCTGTTATTAGGTAGGTTGTGCAGATTGCCACAGTTATTTCAGTGGTTTTCGCTGTTATTAGTCAGGCTTTGCAGATTGTGACTGTTATTTTAGTGGTTTCCGCTGTTATTAGTGAGGTTGTGCAGATTGCCACAGTTATTTCAGTGTTTTTCGCTGTTGTTAGTGAGGCTTTGCAGATTGTGACTGTTATTTTAGTGGTTTTCGCTGTTATTAGTGAGGTTGTGCAGATTGCCACAGTTATTTCAGTGGTTTTCGCTGTTATTAGTGAGGCTTTGCAGATTGTGACTGTTATTTTAGTGGTTTTCGCTGTTATTAGTGAGGTTGTGCAGATTGCCACAGTTATTTCAGTAGTTTTCGCTGTTATTAGTGAGGCTTTGCAGATTGTGACTGTTATTTTAGTGGTTTTCGCTGTTATTAGTGAGGTTGTGCAGATTGCCACAGTTATTTCAGTGGTTTTCGCTATTATTAGTGAGGCTTTGCAGATTGTGACTGTTATTTTAGTGGTTTTCGCTGTTTTTAGTGAGGTTGTGCAGATTGCCACAGTTATTTCAGTGGTTTTCGCTGTTATTAGTGAGGCTTTGCAGATTGTGACTGTTATTTCAGTGGTTTTCGCTGTTATTAGTGAGGTTGTGCAGATTGCCACAGTTATTTCAGTGGTTTTCGCTGTTATTAGTGAGGCTTTGCAGATTGCCACAGTCATTTCAGTGTTTTTCGCTGTTATTAGTGAGGCTTTGCAGATTGTGACTGTTATTTCAGTGGTTTTCGCTATTATTAGTGAGGTTGTGCAGATTGCCACAGTTATTTCAGTGGTTTTCGCTGTTATTAGTGAGGCTTTGCAGATTGTGACTGTTATTTTAGTGGTTTTTGCTGTTATTAGTGAGGTTGTGCAGATTGCCACCGTTATTTCAGTGGTTTTCGCTGTTATTAGTGAGGCTTTGCAGATTGTGACTGTTATTTTAGTGGTTTTCGCTGTTATTAGTGAGGTTGTGCAGATTGCCACAGTTATTTCAGTGGTTTTCGCTGTTATTAGTGAGGCTTTGCAGATTGTGACTGTTATTTTAGTGGTTTTCGCTGTTATTAGTTAGGTTGTGCAGATTGCCACAGTTATTTCAGTGGTTTTCGCTGTTATTAGTCAGGCTTTGCAGATTGTGACTGTTATTTTAGTGGTTTTCGCTGTTATTAGTGAGGTTGTGCAGATTGCCACAGTTATTTCAGTGGTTTTCGCTGTTATTAGTGAGGCTTTGCAGATTGTGACTGTTATTTCAGTAGTTTTCGCTGTTATTAGTGAGGTTGTGCAGATTGCCACAGTTATTTCAGTGGTTTTCGCTGTTATAAGTGAGGCTTTGCAGATTGTGACTGTTATTTTAGTGGTTTTCGCTGTTATTAGTGAGGTTGTGCAGATTGCCACAGTTATTTCAGTGGTTTTCGCTGTTATTAGTGAGGCTTTGCAGATTGTGACTGTTATTTCAGTGGTTTTCGCTGTTATTAGTGAGGTTGTGCAGATTGCCACAGTTATTTCAGTGGTTTTCGCTGTTATTAGTGAGGCTTTGCAGATTGTGACTGTTATTTTAGTAGTTTTCGCTGTTATTAGTGAGGTTGTGCAGATTGCCACAGTTATTTCAGTGGTTTTTGCTGTTATTAGTGAGGCTTTGCAGATTGTGACTGTTATTTCAGTGGTTTTCGCTGTTATTAGTGAGGTTGTGCAGATTGCCACAGTTATTTCAGTGGTTTTCGCTGTTATTAGTGAGGCTTTGCAGATTGTGACTGTTATTTCAGTGGTTTTCGCTGTTATTAGTGAGGTTGTGCAGATTGCCACAGTTATTTCAGTGGTTTTCGCTTTTATTAGTGAGGCTTTGCAGATTGTGACTGTTATTTTAGTGGTTTTCGCTGTTATTAGTGAGGTTGTGCAGATTGCCACAGTTATTTCAGTGGTTTTCGCTGTTATTAGTGAGGCTTTGCAGATTGTGACTGTTATTTTAGTGGTTTTCGCTGTTATTAGTGAGGTTGTGCAGCTTGCCACAGTTATTTCAGTGGTTTTCGCTGTTATTAGTGAGGTTGTGCAGATTGTGACTGTTATTTTAGTGGTTTTCGCTGTTATTAGTGAGGTTGTGCAGATTGCCACAGTTATTTCAGTGGTTTTCGCTGTTATTAGTGAGGCTTTGCAGATTGTGACTGTTATTTTAGTGGTTTTCGCTGTTATTAGTGAGGTTGTGCAGATTGTGACTGTTATTTCAGTGGTTTTCGCTGTTATTAGTGAGGCTTTGCAGATTGTGACTGTTATTTTAGTGGTTTTCGCTGTTATTAGTGAGGTTGTGCAGATTGCCACAGTTATTTCAGTGGTTTTCGCTGTTATTAGTGAGGCTTTGCAGATTGCGACTGTTATTTCAGTAGTTTTCGCTGTTATTAGTGAGGTTGTGCAGATTGCCACATTTATTTCAGTGGTTTTCGCTGTTATTAGTGAGGCTTTGCAGATTGTGACTGTTATTTTAGTGGTTTTCGCTGTTATTAGTGAGGTTGTGCAGATTGCCACAGTTATTTCAGTGGTTTTCGCTGTTATTAGTGAGGCTTTGCAGATTGTGACTGTTATTTCAGTAGTTTTCGCTGTTATTAGTGAGGTTGTGCAGATTGCCACATTTATTTCAGTGGTTTTCGCTGTTATTAGTGAGGCTTTGCAGATTGTGACTGTTATTTCAGTGGTTTTCGCTGTTATTAGTGAGGTTGTGCAGATTGCCACAGTGATTTCAGTGGTTTTCGCTGTTATTAGTGAGGCTTTGCAGATTGTGACTGTTATTTCAGTGGTTTTCGCTGTTATTAGTGAGGTTGTGCAGATTGCCACAGTTATTTCAGTGGTTTTCGCTGTTATTAGTGAGGCTTTGCAGATTGTGACTGTTATTTTAGTGGTTTTCGCTGTTATTAGTGAGGTTGTGCAGATTGCCACAGTGATTTCAGTGGTTTTCGCTGTTATTAGTGAGGCTTTGCAGATTGTGACTGTTATTTCAGTGGTTTTCTCTGTTATTAGTGAGGTTGTGCAGATTGCCACAGTTATTTCAGTGGTTTTCGCTGTTATTAGTGAGGCTTTGCAGATTGTGACTGTTATTTTAGTGGTTTTCGCTGTTATTAGTGAGGTTGTGCAGATTGCCACAGTTATTTCAGTGGTTTTCGCTGTTATTAGTGAGGCTTTGCAGATTGTGACTGTTATTTCAGTGGTTTTCGCTGTTATTAGTGAGGTTGTGCAGATTGCCACAGTTATTTCAGTGGTTTTCACTGTTATTAGTGAGGCTTTGCAGATTGCCACAGTTATTTCAGTGGTTTTCGCTGTTATTAGTGAGGTTGTGCAGATTGCCACATTTATTTCAGTAGTTTTCGCTGTTATTAGTGAGGCTTTGCAGATTGTGACTGTTATTTTAGTGGTTTTCGCTGTTATTAGTGAGGTTGTGCAGATTGCCACAGTTATTTCAGTGGTTTTCGCTGTTATTAGTGAGGCTTTGCAGATTGTGACTGTTATTTCAGTGGTTTTCGCTGTTATTAGTGAGGTTGTGCAGATTGCCACAGTGATTTCAGTGGTTTTCGCTGTTATTAGTGAGGCTTTGCAGATTGTGACTGTTATTTCAGTGGTTTTCGCTGTTATTAGTGAGGTTGTGCAGATTGCCACAGTTATTTCAGTGGTTTTCGCTGTTATTAGTGAGGCTTTGCAGATTGTGACTGTTATTTCAGTGGTTTTCGCTGTTATTAGTGAGGTTGTGCAGATTGCCACAGTTATTTCAGTGGTTTTCGCTGTTATTAGTGAGGCTTTGCAGATTGTGACTGTTATTTCAGTGGTTTTCGCTGTTATTAGTGAGGTTGTGCAGATTGCCACAGTTATTTCAGTGGTTTTCGCTGTTATTAGTGAGGCTTTGCAGATTGCCACAGTTATTTCAGTGGTTTTCGCTGTTATTAGTGAGGCTTTGCAGATTGTGACTGTTATTTCAGTGGTTTTCGCTGTTATTAGTGAGGCTTTGCAGATTGCCACAGTTATTTCAGTGGTTTTCGCTGTTATTAGTGAGGCTTTGCAGATTGTGACTGTTATTTTAGTGGTTTTCGCTGTTATTAGTGAGGTTGTGCAGATTGCCACAGTTATTTCAGTGGTTTTCGCTGTTATTAGTGAGGCTTTGCAAATTGTGACTGCTATTTCAGTGGTTTTCGCTGTTATTAGTGAGGCTGTGCAGATTGCCACAGTTATTTCAGTGGTTTTCGCTGTTATTAGTGAGGCTTTGCAGATTGTGACTGTTATTTTAGTGGTTTTCGCTGTTATTAGTGAGGTTGTGCAGATTGCCACAGTTATTTCAGTGGTTTTCGCTGTTATTAGTGAGGCTTTGCAGATTGTGACTGTTATTTTAGTGGTTTTCGCTGTTATTAGTGAGGCTGTGCAGATTGCCACAGTTATTTCAGTTGTTTTCGCTGTTATTAGTGAGGCTTTGCAGATTGTGACTGTTATTTCAGTGGTTTTCGCTGTTATTAGTGAGGTTGTGCAGATTGCCACAGTTATTTCAGTGGTTTTCGCTGTTATTAGTGAGGCTTTGCAGATTGTGACTGTTATTTCAGTGGTTGTCGCTGTTATTAGTGAGGCTTTGCAGATTGCCACTGTTATTTCAGTGGTTTTCGCTATTTTTAGTGAGGCTTTGCAGATTGTGACTGTTATTTTAGTGGTTTTCGCTGTTATTAGTGAGGTTGTGCAGATTGCCACAGTTATTTCAGTGGTTTTCGCTGTTATTAGTGAGGCTTTGCAGATTGTGACTGTTATTTTAGTGGTTTTCGCTGTTATTAGTGAGGTTGTGCAGATTGTGACTGTTATTTCAGTGGTTTTCGCTGTTATTAGTGAGGCTTTGCAGATTGTGACTGTTATTTTAGTGGTTTTCGCTGTTATTAGTGAGGTTGTGCAGATTGCCACAGTTATTTGTGTGGTTTTCGCTGTTATTAGTGAGGCTTTGCAGATTGTGACTGTTATTTTAGTGGTTTTCGCTGTTATTAGTGAGGTTGTGCAGATTGCCACAGTTATTTCAGTGGTTTTTGCTGTTATAAGTGAGGCTTTGCAGATAGTGACTGTTATTTCAGTGGTTTTCGCTGTTATTAGTGAGGTTGTGCAGATTGCCACAGTTATTTCAGTGGTTTTCGCTGTTATTAGTGAGGCTTTGCAGATTGCCACAGTTATTTCAGTGGTTTTCGCTGTTATTAGTGATGCTTTGCAGATTGTGACTGTTATTTCAGTGGTTATCGCTGTTATTAGTGAGGTTGTGCAGATTGCCACAGTTATTTCAGTGGTTTTCGCTGTTATTACTGAGGCTTTGCAGATCGTGACTGTTATTTTAGTGGTTTTCGCTGTTATTAGTGAGGTTGTGCAGATTGTGACTGTTATTTCAGTGGTTTTCGCTGTTATTAGTGAGGCTTTGCAGATTGTGACTGTTATTTTAGTGGTTTTCGCTGTTATTAGTGAGGTTAAGCAGATTGCCACAGTTATTTCAGTGGTTTTCGCTGTTATTAGTGAGGTTGTGCAGATTGCCACAGTTATTTCAGTGGTTTTCGCTGTTATTAGTGAGGCTTTGCAGATTGTGACTGTTATTTCAGTGGTTGTCGCTGTTATTAGTGAGGCTTTGCAGATTGCCACAGTTATTTCTGTGGTTTTCGCTGTTATTAGTGAGGCTTTGCAGATTGTGACTGTTATTTTAGTGGTTTTCGCTGTTATTAGTGAGGTTGTGCAGATTGCCACAGTTATTTCAGTGGTTTTCGCTGTTATTAGTGAGGCTTTGCAGATTGTGACTGTTATTTTAGTGGTTTTCGCTGTTATTAGTGAGGTTGTGCAGATTGCCACAGTTATTTCAGTGGTTTTCGCTGTTATTAGTGAGGCTTTGCAGATTGTGACTGTTATTTCAGTGGTTTTCGCTGTTATTAGTGAGGTTGTGCAGATTGCCACAGTTATTTCAGTGGTTTTCGCTGTTATTAGTGAGGCTTTGCAGATTGTGACTGTTATTTCAGTGGTTTTCGCTGTAATTAGTGAGGTTGTGCAGATTGCCACAGTTATTTCAGTGGTTTTCACTGTTATTAGTGAGGCTTTGCAGATTGTGACTGTTATTTGAGTGGTTTTCGCTGTTATTAGTGAGGTTGTGCAGATTGTGACTGTTATTTCAGTGGTTTTCGCTGTTATTAGTGAGGCTTTGCAGATTGTGACTGTTATTTTAGTGGTTTTCGCTGTTATTAGTGAGGTTGTGCAGATTGCCACAGTTATTTCAGTGGTTTTCGCTGTTATTAGTGAGGCTTTGCAGATTGTGACTGTTATTTTAGTGGTTTGCGCTGTTATTAGTGAGGTTGTGCAGATTGCCACAGTTATTTCAGTGGTTTTAGCTGTTATTAGTGAGGCTTTGCAGATTGTGACTGTTATTTTAGTGGTTTTCGCTGTTATTAGTGAGGTTGTGCAGATTGCCACAGTTATTTCAGTGGTTTTCGCTGTTATTAGTGAGGCTTTGCAGATTGTGACTGTTATTTCAGTGGTTGTCGCTGTTATTAGTGAGGCTTTGCAGATTGCCACAGTTATTTCAGTGGTTTTCGCTGTTATTAGTGAAGCTTTGCAGATTGTGACTGTTATTTTAGTGGTTTTCGCTGTTATTAGTGAGGTTGTGCAGATTGCCACAGTTATTTCAGTGGTTTTCGTTGTTATTAGTGAGGCTTTGCAGATTGTGACTGTTATTTTAGTGGTTTTCGCTGTTATTAGTGAGGTTGTGCAGATTGCCACAGTTATTTCAGTGGTTTTCGCTGTTATTAGTGAGGCTTTGCAGATTGTGACTGTTATTTTAGTGGTTTTCGCTGTTATTAGTGAGGCTGTGCAGATTGCCACAGTTATTTCAGTGGTTTTCGCTGTTATTAGTGAGGCTTTGCAGATTGTGACTGTTATTTTAGTGGTTTTCGCTGTTATTAGTGAGGTTGTGCAGATTGCCACAGTTATTTCAGTGGTTTTCGCTGTTATTAGTGAGGCTTTGCAGATTGTGACTGTTATTTTAGTGGTTTTCGCTGTTATTAGTGAGGCTGTGCAGATTGCCACAGTTATTTCAGTGGTTTTCGCTGTTATTAGTGAGGCTTTGCAGATTGTGACTGTTATTTTAGTGGTTTTCGCTGTTATTAGTGAGGTTGTGCAGATTGCCACAGTTATTTCAGTGGTTTTCGCTGTTATTAGTGAGGCTTTGCAGATTGTGACTGTTATTTTAGTGGTTTTCGCTGTTATTAGTGAGGCTGTGCAGATTGCCACAGTTATTTCAGTGGTTTTCGCTGTTATTAGTGAGGCTTTGCAGATTGTGACTGTTATTTTAGTGGTTTTCGCTGTTATTAGTGAGGTTGTGCAGATTGCCACAGTTATTTCAGTGGTTTTCGCTGTTATTAGTGAGGCTTTGCAGATTGTGACTGTTATTTTAGTGGTTTTCGCTGTTATTAGTGAGGCTGTGCAGATTGCCACAGTTATTTCAGTGGTTTTCGCTGTTATTAGTGAGGCTTTGCAGATTGTGACTGTTATTTCAGTGGTTTTCGCTGTTATTAGTGAGGTTGTGCAGATTGACACAGTTATTTCAGTGGTTTTCGCTGTTATTAGTGAGGCTTTGCAGATTGTGACTGTTATTTCAGTGGTTGTCGCTGTTATTAGTGAGGCTTTGCAGATTGCCACTGTTATTTCAGTGGTTTTCGCTATTTTTAGTGAGGCTTTGCAGATTGTGACTGTTATTTTAGTGGTTTTCGCTGTTATTAGTGAGGTTGTGCAGATTGCCACAGTTATTTCAGTGGTTTTCGCTGTTATTAGTGAGGCTTTGCAGATTGTGACTGTTATTTTAGTGGTTTTCGCTGTTATTAGTGAGGTTGTGCAGATTGTGACTGTTATTTCAGTGGTTTTCGCTGTTATTAGTGAGGCTTTGCAGATTGTGACTGTTATTTTAGTGGTTTTCGCTGTTATTAGTGAGGTTGTGCGGATTGCCACAGTTATTTGTGTGGTTTTCGCTGTTATTAGTGAGGCTTTGCAGATTGTGACTGTTATTTTAGTGGTTTTCGCTGTTATTAGTGAGGTTGTGCAGATTGCCACAGTTATTTCAGTGGTTTTTGCTGTTATAAGTGAGGCTTTGCAGATAGTGACTGTTATTTCAGTGGTTTTCGCTGTTATTAGTGAGGTTGTGCAGATTGCCACAGTTATTTCAGTGGTTTTCGCTGTTATTAGTGAGGCTTTGCAGATTGCCACAGTTATTTCAGTGGTTTTCGCTGTTATTAGTGAGGCTTTGCAGATTGTGACTGTTATTTCAGTGGTTATCGCTGTTATTAGTGAGGTTGTGCAGATTGCCACAGTTATTTCAGTGGTTTTCGCTGTTATTACTGAGGCTTTGCAGATCGTGACTGTTATTTTAGTGGTTTTCGCTGTTATTAGTGAGGTTGTGCAGATTGTGACTGTTATTTCAGTGGTTTTCGCTGTTATTAGTGAGGCTTTGCAGATTGTGACTGTTATTTTAGTGGTTTTCGCTGTTATTAGTGAGGTTGTGCAGATTGCCACAGTTATTTCAGTGGTTTTCGCTGTTATTAGTGAGGTTGTGCAGATTGCCACAGTTATTTCAGTGGTTTTCGCTGTTATTAGTGAGGCTTTGCAGATTGTGACTGTTATTTCAGTGGTTGTCGCTGTTATTAGTGAGGCTTTGCAGATTGCCACAGTTATTTCTGTGGTTTTCGCTGTTATTAGTGAGGCTTTGCAGATTGTGACTGTTATTTTAGTGGTTTTCGCTGTTATTAGTGAGGTTGTGCAGATTGCCACAGTTATTTCAGTGGTTTTCGCTGTTATTAGTGACGCTTTGCAGATTGTGACTGTTATTTTAGTGGTTTTCGCTGTTATTAGTGAGGTTGTGCAGATTGCCACAGTTATTTCAGTGGTTTTCGCTGTTATTAGTGAGGCTTTGCAGATTGTGACTGTTATTTCAGTGGTTTTCGCTGTTATTAGTGAGGTTGTGCAGATTGCCACAGTTATTTCAGTGGTTTTCGCTGTTACTAGTGAGGCTTTGCAGATTGTGACTGTTATTTCAGTGGTTTTCGCTGTAATTAGTGAGGTTGTGCAGATTGCCACAGTTATTTCAGTGGTTTTCACTGTTATTAGTGAGGCTTTGCAGATTGTGACTGTTATTTGAGTGGTTTTCGCTGTTATTAGTGAGGTTGTGCAGATTGTGACTGTTATTTTAGTGGTTTTCGCTGTTATTAGTGAGGTTGTGCAGATTGCCACAGTTATTTCAGTGGTTTTCGCTGTTATTAGTGAGGCTTTGCAGATTGTGACTGTTATTTTAGTGGTTTGCGCTGTTATTAGTGAGGTTGTGCAGATTGCCACAGTTATTTCAGTGGTTTTAGCTGTTATTAGTGAGGCTTTGCAGATTGTGACTGTTATTTTAGTGGTTTTCGCTGTTATTAGTGAGGTTGTGCAGATTGCCACAGTTATTTCAGTGGTTTTCGCTGTTATTAGTGAGGCTTTGCAGATTGTGACTGTCATTTCAGTGGTTGTCGCTGTTATTAGTGAGGCTTTGCAGATTGCCACAGTTATTTCAGTGGTTTTCGCTGTTATTAGTGAAGCTTTGCAGATTGTGACTGTTATTTTAGTGGTTTTCGCTGTTATTAGTGAGGTTGTGCAGATTGCCACAGTTATTTCAGTGGTTTTCGCTGTTATTAGTGAGGCTTTGCAGATTGTGACTGTTATTTTAGTGGTTTTCGCTGTTATTAGTGAGGTTGTGCAGATTGCCACAGTTATTTCAGTGGTTTTCGCTGTTATTAGTGAGGCTTTGCAGATTGTGACTGTTATTTCAGTGGTTTTCGCTGTTATTAGTGTGGTTGTGCAGATTGCCACAGTTATTTCAGTGGTTTTCGCTGTTATTAGTGAGGCTTTGCAGATTGTGACTGTTATTTTAGTGGTTTTCGCTGTTATTAGTGAGGTTGTGCAGATTGCCACAGTTATTTCAGTGGTTTTCGCTGTTATTAGTGAGGCTTTGCAGATTGTGACTGTTATTTCAGTGGTTGTCGCTGTTATTAGTGAGGCTTTGCAGATTGCCACAGTTATTTCAGTGGTTTTCGCTGTTATTAGTGAGGCTTTGCAGATTGTGACTGTTATTTTAGTGGTTTTCGCTGTTATTAGTGAGGTTGTGCAGATTGCCACAGTTATTTCGGTGGTTTTCGCTGTTATTAGTGAGGCTTTGCAGATTGTGACTGTTATTTCAGTGGTTGTCGCTGTTATTAGTGAGGCTTTGCAGATTGCCACAGTTATTTCAGTGGTTTTCGCTGTTATTAGTGAGGCTTTGCAAATTGTGACTGTTATTTTAGTGGTTTTCGCTGTTATTAGTGAGGTTGTGCAGATTGCCACAGTTATTTCAGTGGTTTTCGCTGTTATTAGTGAGGCTTTGCAGATTGTGACTGTTATTTTAGTGGTTTTCGCTGTTATTAGTGAGGTTGTGCTGATTGCCACAGTTATTTCAGTGGTTTTCGCTGTTATTAGTGAGGCTTTGCAGATTGTGACTGTTATTTTAGTGGTTTTCGCTGTTATTAGTGAGGTTGTGCAGATTGCCACAGTTATTTCAGTGGTTTTCGCTGTTATTAGTGAGGCTTTGCAGATTGTGACTGTTATTTTAGTGGTTTTCGCTGTTATTAGTGAGGTTGTGCAGATTGCCACAGTTATTTCAGTGGTTTTCGCTGTTATTAGTGAGGTTGTGCAGATTGTGACTGTTATTTTAGTGGTTTTCGCTGTTATTAGTGAGGTTGTGCAGATTGCCACAGTTATTTCAGTGGTTTTCGCTGTTATTAGTGAGGCTTTGCAGATTGTGACTGTTATTTTAGTGGTTTTCGCTGTTATTAGTGAGGTTGTGCAGATTGCCACAGTTATTTCAGTGGTTTTCGCTGTTATTAGTGAGGCTTTGCAGATTGTGACTGTTATTTTAGTGGTTTGCGCTGTTATTAGTGAGGTTGTTCAGATTGCCACAGTTATTTCAGTGGTTTTAGCTGTTATTAGTGAGGCTTTGCAGATTGTGACTGTTATTTTAGTGGTTTTCGCTGTTATTAGTGAGGTAGTGCAGATTGCCACAGTTATTTCAGTGGTTTTCGCTGTTATTAGTGAGGCTTTGCAGATTGTGACTGTTATTTCAGTGGTTGTCGCTGTTATTAGTGAGGCTTTGCAGATTGCCACAGTTATTTCAGTGGTTTTCGCTGTTATTAGTGAAGCTTTGCAGATTGTGACTGTTATTTTAGTGGTTTTCGCTGTTATTAGTGAGGTTGTGCAGATTGCCACAGTTATTTCAGTGGTTTTCGCTGTTATTAGTGAGGCTTTGCAGATTGTGACTGTTATTTTAGTGGTTTTCGCTGTTATTAGTGAGGTTGTGCAGATTGCCACAGTTATTTCAGTGGTTTTCGCTGTTATTAGTGAGGCTTTGCAGATTGTGACTGTTATTTCAGTGGTTTTCGCTGTTATTAGTGTGGTTGTGCAGATTGCCACAGTTATTTCAGTGGTTTTCGCTGTTATTAGTGAGGCTTTGCAGATTGTGACTGTTATTTTAGTGGTTTTCGCTGTTATTAGTGAGGTTGTGCAGATTGCCACAGTTATTTCAGTGGTTTTCGCTGTTATTAGTGAGGCTTTGCAGATTGTGACTGTTATTTCAGTGGTTGTCGCTGTTATTAGTGAGGCTTTGCAGATTGCCACAGTTATTTCAGTGGTTTTCGCTGTTATTAGTGAGGCTTTGCAGATTGTGACTGTTATTTTAGTGGTTTTCGCTGTTATTAGTGAGGCTGTGCAGATTGCCACAGTTATTTCGGTGGTTTTCGCTGTTATTAGTGAGGCTTTGCAGATTGTGACTGTTATTTCAGTGGTTGTCGCTGTTATTAGTGAGGCTTTGCAGATTGCCACAGTTATTTCAGTGGTTTTCGCTGTTATTAGTGAGGCTTTGCAAATTGTGACTGTTATTTTAGTGGTTTTCGCTGTTATTAGTGAGGTTGTGCAGATTGCCACAGTTATTTCAGTGGTTTTCGCTGTTATTAGTGAGGCTTTGCAGATTGTGACTGTTATTTTAGTGGTTTTCGCTGTTATTAGTGAGGTTGTGCTGATTGCCACAGTTATTTCAGTGGTTTTCGCTGTTATTAGTGAGGCTTTGCAGATTGTGACTGTTATTTTAGTGGTTTTCGCTGTTATTAGTGAGGTTGTGCAGATTGCCACAGTTATTTCAGTGGTTTTCGCTGTTATTAGTGAGGCTTTGCAGATTGTGACTGTTATTTTAGTGGTTTTCGCTGTTATTAGTGAGGTTGTGCAGATTGCCACAGTTATTTCAGTGGTTTTCGCTGTTATTAGTGAGGTTGTGCAGATTGTGACTGTTATTTTAGTGGTTTTCGCTGTTATTAGTGAGGTTGTGCAGATTGCCACAGTTATTTCAGTGGTTTTCGCTGTTATTAGTGAGGCTTTGCAGATTGTGACTGTTATTTCAGTGGTTTTCGCTGTTATTAGTGAGGCTTTGCAGATTGTGACTGTTATTTCAGTGGTTGTCGCTGTTATTAGTGAGGCTTTGCAGATTGTGACTGTTATTTCAGTGGTTTTCGCTGTTATTAGTGAGGCTTTGCAGATTGTGACTGTTATTTCAGTGGTTGTCGCTGTTATTAGTGAGGCTTTGCAGATTGTGACTGTTATTTTATTGGTTTTCGCTGTTATTAGTGAGGTTGTGCAGATTGCCACAGTTATTTCAGTGGTTTTCGCTGTTATTAGTGAGGTTGTGCAGATTGTGACTGTTATTTTAGTGGTTTTCGCTGTTATTAGTGAGGTTGTGCAGATTGCCACAGTTATTTCAGTGGTTTTCGCTGTTATTAGTGAGGCTTTGCAGATTGTGACTGTTATTTTAGTGGTTTTCGCTGTTATTAGTGAGGTTGTGCAGATTGCCACAGTTATTTCAGTGGTTTTCGCTGTTATTAGTGAGGCTTTGCAGATTGTGACTGTTATTTTAGTGGTTTTCGCTGTTATTAGTGAGGTTGTGCAGATTGCCACAGTTATTTCAGTGGTTTTCGCTGTTATTAGTGAGGTTGTGCAGATTGTGACTGTTATTTCAGTGGCTGTCGCTGTTATTAGTGAGGCTTTGCAGATTGCCACAGTTATTTCAGTGGTTTTCGCTGTTATTAGTGAGGCTTTGCAAATTGTGACTGTTATTTTAGTGGTTGTCGCTGTTATTAGTGAGGTTGTGCAGATTGCCACAGTTATTTCAGTGGTTTTCGCTGTTATTAGTGAGGCTTTGCAGATTGTGACTGTTATTTTAGTGGTTTTCGCTGTTATTAGTGAGGTTGTGCAGATTGCCACAGTTATTTCAGTGGTTTTCGCTGTTATTAGTGAGGCTTTGCAGATTGTGACTGTTATTTTAGTGGTTTTCGCTGTTATTAGTGAGGTTGTGCAGATTGCCACAGTTATTTCAGTGGTTTTCGCTGTTATTAGTGAGGCTTTGCAGATTGTGACTGTTATTTTAGTGGTTTTCGCTGTTATTAGTGAGGTTGTGCAGATTGCCACAGTTATTTCAGTGGTTTTCGCTGTTATTAGTGAGGTTGTGCAGATTGTGACTGTTATTTTAGTGGTTTTCGCTGTTATTAGTGAGGTTGTGCAGATTGCCACAGTTATTTCAGTGGTTTTCGCTGTTATTAGTGAGGCTTTGCAGATTGTGAATGTTATTTCAGTGGTTTTCGGTGTTATTAGTGAGGTTGTGCAGATTGCCACAGTTATTTCAGTGGTTTTCGCTGTTATTAGTGAGGCTTTGCAGATTGTGACTGTTATTTTAGTGGTTTTCGCTGTTATTAGTGAGGTTGTGCAGATTGCCACAGTTATTTCAGTGGTTTTTGGCTGTTATTAGTGAGGCTTTGCAGATTGTGACTGTTATTTTAGTGGTTTTCGCTGTTATTAGTGAGGTTGTGCAGATTGCCACAGTTATTTCAGTGGTTTTCGCTGTTATTAGTGAGGCTTTGCAGATTGTGACTGTTATTTCAGTGGTTTTCGCTGTTATTAGTGAGGTTGTGCAGATTGCCACAGTTATTTCAGTGGTTTTCGCTGTTATTAGTGAGGCTTTGCAGATTGTGACTGTTATTTCAGTGGTTTTCGCTGTTATTAGTGAGGTTGTGCAGATTGCCACAGTTATTTCAGTGGTTTTCGCTGTTATTAGTGAGGCTTTGCAGATTGTGACTGTTATTTCAGTGGTTTTCGCTGTTATTAGTGAGGTTGTGCAGATTGCCACAGTTATTTAAGTGATTTTCGCTGTTATTAGTGAGGCTTTGCAGATTGTGACTGTTATTTCAGTGGTTTTCGCTGTTATTAGTGAGGTTGTGCAGATTGCCACAGTTATTTCAGTGGTTTTCGCTGTTATTAGTGAGGCTTTGCAGATTGCCACAGTTAATTCAGTGGTTTTCGCTGTTATTAGTGATGCTTTGCAGATTGTGACTGTTATTTTAGTGGTTTTCGCTGTTATTAGTGAGGTTGTGCAGATTGCCACAGTTATTTCAGCGGTTTTCGCTGTTATTAGTGAGGCTTTGCAGATTGTGACTGTTATTTTAGTGGTTTTCGCTGTTATTAGTGAGGTTGTGCAGATTGCCACAGTTATTTCAGTGGTTTTCGCTGTTATTAGTGAGGCTTTGCAGATTGTGACTGTTATTTCAGTGGTTTTCGCTGTTATTAGTGAGGTTGTGCAGATTGCCACAGTTATTTCAGTGGTTTTCGCTGTTATTAGTGAGGCTTTGCAGATTGTGACTGTTATTTCAGTGGTTTCCGCTGTTATTAGTGAGGTTGTGCAGATTGCCACAGTTATTTCAGTGGTTTTCGCTGTAATTAGTGAGGCTTTGCAGATTGTGACTGTTATTTCAGTGGTTTTCGCTGTTATTAGTGAGGTTGTGCAGATTGCCACACTTATTTCAGTGGTTTTCGCTGTTATTAGTGAGGCTTTGCAGATTGTGACTGTTATTTCAGTGGTTTTCGCTGTTATTAGTGAGGTTGTGCAGATTGCCACAGTTATTTCAGTGGTTTTCGCTGTTATTAGTGAGGCTTTGCATATTGTGACTGTTATTTCAGTGGTTTTCGCTGTTATTAGTGAGGTTGTGCAGATTGCCACAGTTATTTCAGTGGTTTTCGCTGTTATTAGTGAGGCTTTGCAGATTGTGACTGTTATTTTAGTGGTTTTCGCTGTTATTAATGAGGTTGTGCAGATTGCCACAGTTATTTCAGTGGTTTTCGCTGTTATTAGTGAGGCTTTGCAGATTGTGACTGTTATTTCAGTGGTTGTCGCTGTTATTAGTGAGGCTTTGCAGATTGCCACAGTTATTTCAGTGGTTTTCGCTGTTATTAGTGAGGCTTTGCAGATTGTGACTGTTATTTTAGTGGTTTTCGCTGTTATTAGTGAGGTTGTGCAGATTGCCACAGTTATTTCAGTGGTTTTCGCTGTTATTAGTGAGGCTTTGCAGATTGTGACTGTTATTTCAGTGGTTGTCGCTGTTATTAGTGAGGCTTTGCAGATTGCCACAGTTATTTCAGTGGTTTTCGCTGTTATTAGTGAGGCTTTGCAGATTGTGACTATTATTTTAGTGGTTTTCGCTGTTATTAGTGAGGTTGTGCAGATTGCCACAGTTATTTCAGTGGTTTTCGCTGTTATTAGTGAGGCTTTGCAGATTGTGACTGTTATTTTAGTGGTTTTCGCTGTTATTAGAGAGGTTGTGCAGATTGCCACAGTTATTTCAGTGGTTTTCGCTGTTATTAGTGAGGCTCTGCAGATTGTGACTGTTATTTCAGTGGTTGTCGCTGTTATTAGTGAGGCTTTGCAGATTGCCACAGTTATTTCAGTGGTTTTCGCTGTTATTAGTGAGGCTTTGCAGATTGTGACTGTTATTTCAGTGGTTTTCGCTGTTATTAGTGAGGTTGTGCAGATTGCCACAGTTATTTCAGTGATTTTCGCTGTTATTAGTGAGGCTTTGCAGATTGTGACTGTTATTTCAGTGGTTTTCGCTGTTATTAGTGAGGTTGTGCAGATTGCCACAGTTATTTCAGTGGTTTTCGCTGTTATTAGTGAGGCTTTGCAGATTGTGACTGTTATTTCAGTGGTTGTCGCTGTTATTAGTGAGGCTTTGCAGATTGCCACAGTTATTTCAGTGGTTTTCGCTGTTATTAGTGAGGCTTTGCAGATTGTGACTGTTATTTCAGTGGTTTTCGCTGTTATTAGTGAGGTTGTGCAGATTGCCACAGTTATTTCAGTGATTTTCGCTGTTATTAGTGAGGCTTTGCAGATTGTGACTGTTATTTCAGTGGTTTTCGCTGTTGTTAGTGAGGTTGTGCAGATTGCCACAGTTATTTCAGTGGTTTTCGCTGTTATTAGTGAGGCTTTGCAGATTGCCACAGTTAATTCAGTGGTTTTCGCTGTTATTAGTGAGGCTTTGCAGATTGTGACTGTTATTTTAGTGGTTTTCGCTGTTATTAGTAAGGTTGTGCAGATTGCCACAGTTATTTCAGCGGTTTTCGCTGTTATTAGTGAGGCTTTGCAGATTGTGACTTTTATTTTAGTGGTTTTCGCTGTTATTAGTGAGGTTGTGCAGATTGCCACAGTTATTTCAGTGGTTTTCGCTGTTATTAGTGAGGCTTTGCAGATTGTGACTGTTATTTCAGTGGTTTTCGCTGTTATTAGTGAGGTTGTGCAGATTGCCACAGTTATTTCAGTGGTTTTCGCTGTTATTAGTGAGGCTTTGCAGATTGTGACTGTTATTTCAGTGGTTTTCGCTGTTATTAGTGAGGTTGTGCAGATTGCCACAGTTATTTCAGTGGTTTTCGCTGTAATTAGTGAGGCTTTGCAGATTGTGACTGTTATTTCAGTGGTTTTCGCTGTTATTAGTGAGGTTGTGCAGATTGCCACAGTTATTTCAGTGGTTTTCGCTGTTATTAGTGAGGCTTTGCAGATTGTGACTGTTATTTCAGTGGTTTTCGCTGTTATTAGTGAGGTTGTGCAGATTGCCACAGTTATTTCAGTGGTTTTCGCTGTTATTAGTGAGGCTTTGCATATTGTGACTGTTATTTCAGTGGTTTTCGCTGTTATTAGTGAGGTTGTGCAGATTGCCACAGTTATTTCAGTGGTTTTCGCTGTTATTAGTGAGGCTTTGCAGATTGTGACTGTTATTTTAGTGGTTTTCGCTGTTATTAGTGAGGTTGTGCAGATTGCCACAGTTATTTCAGTGGTTTTCGCTGTTATTAGTGAGGCTTTGCAGATTGTGACTGTTATTTCAGTGGTTGTCGCTGTTATTAGTGAGGCTTTGCAGATTGCCACAGTTATTTCAGTGGTTTTCGCTGTTATTAGTGAGGCTTTGCAGATTGTGACTGTTATTTTAGTGGTTTTCGCTGTTATTAGTGAGGTTGTGCAGATTGCCACAGTTATTTCAGTGGTTTTCGCTGTTATTAGTGAGGCTTTGCAGATTGTGACTGTTATTTCAGTGGTTGTCGCTGTTATTAGTGAGGCTTTGCAGATTGCCACAGTTATTTCAGTGGTTTTCGCTGTTATTAGTGAGGCTTTGCAGATTGTGACTATTATTTTAGTGGTTTTCGCTGTTATTAGTGAGGTTGTGCAGATTGCCACAGTTATTTCAGTGGTTTTCGCTGTTATTAGTGAGGCTTTGCAGATTGTGACTGTTATTTTAGTGGTTTTCGCTGTAATTAGAGAGGTTGTGCAGATTGCCACAGTTATTTCAGTGGTTTTCGCTGTTATTAGTGAGGCTTTGCAGATTGTGACTGTTATTTCAGTGGTTGTCGCTGTTATTAGTTAGGCTTTGCAGATTGTGACTGTTATTTCAGTGGTTTTCGCTGTTATTAGTGAGGTTGTGCAGATTGCCACAGTTATTTCAGTGGTTTTCGCTGTTATTAGTGAGGCTTTGCAGATTGTGACTGTTATTTTAGTGGTTTTCGCTGTTATTAGTGAGGTTGTGCAGATTGCCACAGTTATTTCTGTGGTTTTCGCTGTTATTAGTGAGGCTTTGCAGATTGTGGCTGTTATTTTAGTGGTTTTCGCTGTTATTAGTGAGGTTGTGCAGATTGCCACAGTTATTTCAGTGGTTTTCGCTGTTATTAGTGAGGTTTTGCAGATTGTGACTGTTATTTTAGTGGTTTTCGCTGTTATTAGTGAGGCTGTGCAGATTGCCACAGTTATTTCAGTGGTTTTCGCTGTTATTAGTGAGGCTTTGCAGATTGTGACTGTTATTTCAGTGGTTTTCGCTGTTATTAGTGAGGTTGTGCAGATTGCCACAGTTATTTCAGTGGTTTTCGCTGTTATTAGTGAGGCTTTGCAGATTGTGACTGTTATTTCAGTGGTTTTCGCTGTTATTAGTGAGGTTGTGCAGATTGCCACAGTTATTTCAGTGGGCTTCGCTGTTATTAGTGAGACTTTGCAGATTGTGACTGTTATTTCAGTGTTTGTCGCTGTTATTAGTGAGGTTGTGCAGATTGCCACAGTTATTTCAGTGGTTTTCGCTGTTATTAGTGAGGCTTTGCAGATTGTGACTGTTATTTTAGTGGTTTTCGCTGTTATTAGTGAGGCTTTGCAGATTGCCACAGTTATTTCAGTGGTTTTCGCTGTTATTAGTGAGGCTTTGCAGATTGTGACTGTTATTTCAGTGGTTTTCGCTGTTATTAGTGAGGTTGTGCAGATTGCCACAGTTATTTCAGTGGTTTTCGCTGTTATTAGTGAGGCTTTGCAGATTGTGACTGTTATTTTAGTGGTAGTCGCTGTTATTAGTGAGGTTGTGCAGATTGCCACAGTTAATTCAGTGGTTTTCGCTGTTATTAGTGAGGCTTTGCAGATTGTGACTGTTATTTCAGTGGTTTTCGCTGTTATTAGTGAGGTTGTGCAGATTGCCACAGTTATTTCAGTGGTTTTCGCTGTTATTAGTGAGGCTTTGTAGATTGTGACTGTTATTTCAGTGGTTTTCGCTGTTATTAGTGAGGTTGTGCAGATTGCCACAGTTATTTCAGTGGTTTTCGCTGTTATTAGTGAGGCTTTGCAAATTGTGACTGTTATTTCAGTGGTTTTCGTTGTTATTAGTGAGGCTTTGCAGATTGCCACAGTTATTTCAGTGGTTTTCGCTGTTATTAGTGAGGCTTTGCAGATTGTGACTGTTATTTCAGTGGTTTTCGCTGTTATTAGTGAGGTTGTGCAGATTGCCACAGTTATTTCAGTGATTTTCGCTGTTATTAGTGAGGCTTTGCAGATTGTGACTGTTATTTCAGTGGTTTTCGCTGTTGTTAGTGAGGTTGTGCAGATTGCCACAGTTATTTCAGTGGTTTTCGCTGTTATTAGTGAGGCTTTGCAGATTGCCACAGTTAATTCAGTGGTTTTCGCTGTTATTAGTGAGGCTTTGCAGATTGTGACTGTTATTTTAGTGGTTTTCGCTGTTATTAGTAAGGTTGTGCAGATTGCCACAGTTATTTCAGCGGTTTTCGCTGTTATTAGTGAGGCTTTGCAGATTGTGACTTTTATTTTAGTGGTTTTCGCTGTTATTAGTGAGGTTGTGCAGATTGCCACAGTTATTTCAGTGGTTTTCGCTGTTATTAGTGAGGCTTTGCAGATTGTGACTGTTATTTCAGTGGTTTTCGCTGTTATTAGTGAGGTTGTGCAGATTGCCACAGTTATTTCAGTGGTTTTCGCTGTTATTAGTGAGGCTTTGCAGATTGTGACTGTTATTTCAGTGGTTTTCGCTGTTATTAGTGAGGTTGTGCAGATTGCCACAGTTATTTCAGTGGTTTTCGCTGTAATTAGTGAGGCTTTGCAGATTGTGACTGTTATTTCAGTGGTTTTCGCTGTTATTAGTGAGGTTGTGCAGATTGCCACAGTTATTTCAGTGGTTTTCGCTGTTATTAGTGAGGCTTTGCAGATTGTGACTGTTATTTCAGTGGTTTTCGCTGTTATTAGTGAGGTTGTGCAGATTGCCACAGTTATTTCAGTGGTTTTCGCTGTTATTAGTGAGGCTTTGCATATTGTGACTGTTATTTCAGTGGTTTTCGCTGTTATTAGTGAGGTTGTGCAGATTGCCACAGTTATTTCAGTGGTTTTCGCTGTTATTAGTGAGGCTTTGCAGATTGTGACTGTTATTTTAGTGGTTTTCGCTGTTATTAGTGAGGTTGTGCAGATTGCCACAGTTATTTCAGTGGTTTTGCGTGCTGTTATTAGTGAGGCTTTGCAGATTGTGACTGTTATTTCAGTGGTTGTCGCTGTTATTAGTGAGGCTTTGCAGATTGCCACAGTTATTTCAGTGGTTTTCGCTGTTATTAGTGAGGCTTTGCAGATTGTGACTGTTATTTTAGTGGTTTTCGCTGTTATTAGTGAGGTTGTGCAGATTGCCACAGTTATTTCAGTGGTTTTCGCTGTTATTAGTGAGGCTTTGCAGATTGTGACTGTTATTTCAGTGGTTGTCGCTGTTATTAGTGAGGCTTTGCAGATTGCCACAGTTATTTCAGTGGTTTTCGCTGTTATTAGTGAGGCTTTGCAGATTGTGACTATTATTTTAGTGGTTTTCGCTGTTATTAGTGAGGTTGTGCAGATTGCCACAGTTATTTCAGTGGTTTTCGCTGTTATTAGTGAGGCTTTGCAGATTGTGACTGTTATTTTAGTGGTTTTCGCTGTAATTAGAGAGGTTGTGCAGATTGCCACAGTTATTTCAGTGGTTTTCGCTGTTATTAGTGAGGCTTTGCAGATTGTGACTGTTATTTCAGTGGTTGTCGCTGTTATTAGTGAGGCTTTGCAGATTGCCACAGTTATTTCAGTGGTTTTCGCTGTTATTAGTTAGGCTTTGCAGATTGTGACTGTTATTTCAGTGGTTTTCGCTGTTATTAGTGAGGTTGTGCAGATTGCCACAGTTATTTCAGTGGTTTTCGCTGTTATTAGTGAGGCTTTGCAGATTGTGACTGTTATTTTAGTGGTTTTCGCTGTTATTAGTGAGGTTGTGCAGATTGCCACAGTTATTTCTGTGGTTTTCGCTGTTATTAGTGAGGCTTTGCAGATTGTGGCTGTTATTTTAGTGGTTTTCGCTGTTATTAGTGAGGTTGTGCAGATTGCCACAGTTATTTCAGTGGTTTTCGCTGTTATTAGTGAGGTTTTGCAGATTGTGACTGTTATTTTAGTGGTTTTCGCTGTTATTAGTGAGGCTGTGCAGATTGCCACAGTTATTTCAGTGGTTTTCGCTGTTATTAGTGAGGCTTTGCAGATTGTGACTGTTATTTCAGTGGTTTTCGCTGTTATTAGTGAGGTTGTGCAGATTGCCACAGTTATTTCAGTGGTTTTCGCTGTTATTAGTGAGGCTTTGCAGATTGTGACTGTTATTTCAGTGGTTTTCGCTGTTATTAGTGAGGTTGTGCAGATTGCCACAGTTATTTCAGTGGGCTTCGCTGTTATTAGTGAGACTTTGCAGATTGTGACTGTTATTTCAGTGTTTGTCGCTGTTATTAGTGAGGTTGTGCAGATTGCCACAGTTATTTCAGTGGTTTTCGCTGTTATTAGTGAGGCTTTGCAGATTGTGACTGTTATTTTAGTGGTTTTCGCTGTTATTAGTGAGGCTTTGCAGATTGCCACAGTTATTTCAGTGGTTTTCGCTGTTATTAGTGAGGCTTTGCAGATTGTGACTGTTATTTCAGTGGTTTTCGCTGTTATTAGTGAGGTTGTGCAGATTGCCACAGTTATTTCAGTGGTTTTCGCTGTTATTAGTGAGGCTTTGCAGATTGTGACTGTTATTTTAGTGGTAGTCGCTGTTATTAGTGAGGTTGTGCAGATTGCCACAGTTAATTCAGTGGTTTTCGCTGTTATTAGTGAGGCTTTGCAGATTGTGACTGTTATTTCAGTGGTTTTCGCTGTTATTAGTGAGGTTGTGCAGATTGCCACAGTTATTTCAGTGGTTTTCGCTGTTATTAGTGAGGCTTTGTAGATTGTGACTGTTATTTCAGTGGTTTTCGCTGTTATTAGTGAGGTTGTGCAGATTGCCACAGTTATTTCAGTGGTTTTCGCTGTTATTAGTGAGGCTTTGCAAATTGTGACTGTTATTTCAGTGGTTTTCGTTGTTATTAGTGAGGCTTTGCAGATTGCCACAGTTATTTCAGTGGTTTTCGCTGTTATTAGTGAGGCTTTGCAGATTGTGACTGTTATTTTAGTGGTTTTCGCTGTTATTAGTGAGGTTGTGCAGATTGCCACAGTTATTTCAGTGGTTTTCGCTGTTATTAGTGAGGCTTTGCAGATTGTGACTGTTATTTTAGTGGTTTTCGCTGTTATTAGTGAGGTTGTGCAGATTGTGACTGTTATTTCAGTGGTTTTCGCTGTTATTAGTGAGGCTTTGCAGATTGTGACTGTTATTTTAGTGGTTTTCGCTGTTATTAGTGAGGTTGTGCAGATTGCCACAGTTATTTCAGTGGTTTTCGCTGTTATTAGTGAGGCTTTGCAGATTGTGACTGTTATTTCAGTGGTTTTCGCTGTTATTAGTGAGGTTGTGCAGATTGCCACAGTTATTTCAGTGGTTTTCGCTGTTATTAGTGAGGCTTTGCAGATTGTGACTGTTATTTTAGTGGTTTTCGCTGTTATTAGTGAGGTTGTGCAGATTGCCACAGTTATTTCAGTGGTTTTCGCTGTTATTAGTGAGGCTTTGCAGACTGTGACTGTTATTTCAGTGGTTTTCGCTGTTATTAGTGAGGTTGTGCAGATTGCCACAGTTATTTCAGTGGTTTTCGCTGTTATTAGTGAGGCTTTGCAGATTGTGACTGTTATTTCAGTGGTTTTCGCTGTTATTAGTGAGGTTGTGCAGATTGCCACAGTTATTTCAGGTTTTCGCTGTTATTAGTGAGGCTTTGCAGATTGTGACTGTTATTTTAGTGGTTTTCGCTGTTATTAGTGAGGTTGTGCAGATTGCCACAGTTATTTCAGTGGTTTTCGCTGTTGTTAGTGAGGCTTTGCAGATTGTGACTGTTATTTCAGTGGTTTTCGCTGTTATTAGTGAGGTTGTGCAGATTGCCACAGTTATTTCAGTGGTTTTCGCTGTTATTAGTGAGGCTTTGCAGATTGTGATTGTTATTTCAGTGGTTTTCGCTTTTATTAGTGAGGTTGTGCAGATTGCCACAGTTATTTCAGTGGTTTTCGCTGTTATTAGTGAGGCTTTGCAGATTGCGACTGTTATTTCAGTGGTTTTCGCTGTTATTAGTGAGGTTGTGCAGATTGCCACAGTTATTTCAGTGTTTTTCGCTGTTATTAGTGAGGCTTTGCAGATTGTGACTGTTATTTTACTGGTTTTCGCTGTTATTAGTGAGG
Source organism: Chrysops caecutiens (assembly GCA_963971475.1). NCBI lineage: Eukaryota > Metazoa > Arthropoda > Insecta > Diptera > Tabanidae > Chrysops > Chrysops caecutiens. The sequence continues at coordinate 95,637 of CAXASF010000207.1, read as the reverse complement.
TTGTGCAGATTGCCACAGTTATTTCAGTGGTTTTCGCTGTTATTAGTGAGGCTTTGCAGATTGTGACTGTTATTTCAGTGGTTGTCGCTGTTATTAGTGAGGCTTTGCAGATTGCCACAGTTATTTCAGTGGTTTTCGCTGTTATTAGTGAGGCTTTGCAGATTGTGACTGTTATTTTAGTGGTTTTCGCTGTTATTAGTGAGGTTGTGCAGATTGCCACAGTTATTTCAGTGGTTTTCGCTGTTATTAGTGAGGCTTTGCAGATTGTGACTGTTATTTCAGTGGTTGTCGCTGTTATTAGTGAGGCTTTGCAGATTGCCACAGTTATTTCAGTGGTTTTCGCTGTTATAAGTGAGGCTTTGCAGATTGTGACTGTTATTTCAGTGGTTTTCGCTGTTATTAGTGAGGTTGTGCAGATTGCCACAGTTATTTCAGTGGTTTTCGCTGTTATTAGTGAGGCTTTGCAGATTGTGACTGTTATTTTAGTGGTTTTCGCTGTTATTAGTGAGGTTGTGCAGATTGCCACAGTTATTTCAGTGGTTTTCGCTGTTATTAGTGAGGCTTTGCAGATTGTGACTGTTATTTTAGTGGTTTTCGCTATTATTAGTGAGGTTGTGCAGATTGCCACAGTTATTTCAGTGGTTTTCGCTGTTATTAGTGAGGCTTTGCAGATTGTGACTGTTATTTTAGTGGTTTTCGCTGTTATTAGTGGGGTTGTGCAGATTGCCACAGTTATTTCAGTGGTTTTCGCTGTTATTAGTGAGGTTGTGCAGATTGTGACTGTTATTTTAGTGGTTTTCGCTGTTATTAGTGAGGTTGTGCAGATTGCCACAGTTATTTCAGTGGTTTTCGCTGTTATTAGTGAGGCTTTGCAGATTGTGACTGTTATTTCAGTGGTTTTCGCTGTTATTAGTGAGGCTTTGCAGATTGTGACTGTTATTTCAGTGGTTGTCGCTGTTATTAGTGAGGCTTTGCAGATTGTGACTGTTATTTCAGTGGTTTTCGCTGTTATTAGTGAGGCTTTGCAGATTGTGACTGTTATTTCAGTGGTTGTCGCTGTTATTAGTGAGGCTTTGCAGATTGTGACTGTTATTTCAGTGGTTTTCGCTGTTATTAGTGAGGCTTTGCAGATTGTGACTGTTATTTCAGTGGTTGTCGCTGTTATTAGTGAGACTTTGCAGATTGTGACTGTTATTTTAGTGGTTTTCGCTGTTATTAGTGAGGTTGTGCAGATTGCCACAGTTATTTCAGTGGTTTTCGCTGTTATTAGTGAGGTTGTGCAGATTGTGACTGTTATTTTAGTGGTTTTCGCTGTTATTAGTGAGGTTGTGCAGATTGCCACAGTTATTTCAGTGGTTTTCGCTGTTATTAGTGAGGCTTTGCAGATTGTGACTGTCATTTCAGTGGTTTTCGCTGTTATTAGTGAGGCTTTGCAGATTGTGACTGTTATTTCAGTGGTTGTCGCTGTTATTAGTGATGCTTTGCAGATTGCCACAGTTATTTCAGTGGTTTTCGCTGTTATTAGTGAGGCTTTGCAGATTGTGAATGTTATTTTAGTGGTTTTCGCTGTTATTAGTGAGGTTGTGCAGATTGCCACAGTTATTTCAGTGGTTTTCGCTGTTATTGGTGAGGCTTTGCAGTTTGTGACTGTTATTTCAGTGGTTGTCGCTGTTATTAGTGAGGCTTTGCAGATTGCCACAGTTATTTCAGTGGTTTTCGCTGTTATTAGTGAGGCTTTGCAGATTGTGACTGTTATTTTAGTGGTTTTCGCTGTTATTAGTGAGGTTGTGCAGATTGCCACAGTTATTTCAGTGGTTTTCGCTGTTATTAGTGAGGCTTTGCAGATTGTGACTGTTATTTTAGTGGTTTTCGCTGTTATTAGTGAGGTTGTGCAGATTGCCACAGTTATTTCAGTGGTTTTCGCTGTTATTAGTGAGGCTTTGCAGACTGTGACTGTTATTTTAGTGGTTTTCGCTATTATTAGTGAGGTTGTGCAGATTGCCACAGTTATTTCAGTGGTTTTCGCTGTTATTAGTGAGGCTTTGCAGATTGTGACTGTTATTTTAGTGGTTTTCGCTGTTATTAGTGAGGTTGTGCAGATTGCCACAGTTATTTCAGTGGTTTTCGCTGTTATTAGTGAGGTTGTGCAGATTGTGACTGTTATTTTAGCGGTTTTCGCTGTTATTAGTGAGGTTGTGCAGATTGCCACAGTTATTTCAGTGGTTTTCGCTGTTATTAGTGAGGCTTTGCAGATTGTGACTGTTATTTTAGTGGTTTTCGCTGTTATTAGTGAGGTTGTGCAGATTGCCACAGTTATTTCAGTGGTTTTCGCTGTTATTAGTGAGGCTTTGCAGATTGTGACTGTTATTTTAGTGGTTTTCGCTATTATTAGTGAGGTTGTGCAGATTGCCACAGTTATTTCAGTGGTTTTCGCTGTTATTAGTGAGGCTTTGCAGATTGTGACTGTTATTTTAGTGGTTTTCGCTGTTATTAGTGGGGTTGTGCAGATTGCCACAGTTATTTCAGTGGTTTTCGCTGTTATTAGTGAGGTTGTGCAGATTGTGACTGTTATTTTAGTGGTTTTCGCTGTTATTAGTGAGGTTGTGCAGATTGCCACAGTTATTTCAGTGGTTTTCGCTGTTATTAGTGAGGCTTTGCAGATTGTGACTGTTATTTCAGTGGTTTTCGCTGTTATTAGTGAGGCTTTGCAGATTGTGACTGTTATTTCAGTGGTTGTCGCTGTTATTAGTGAGGCTTTGCAGATTGTGACTGTTATTTCAGTGGTTTTCGCTGTTATTAGTGAGGCTTTGCAGATTGTGACTGTTATTTCAGTGGTTGTCGCTGTTATTAGTGAGGCTTTGCAGATTGTGACTGTTATTTCAGTGGTTTTCGCTGTTATTAGTGAGGCTTTGCAGATTGTGACTGTTATTTCAGTGGTTGTCGCTGTTATTAGTGAGACTTTGCAGATTGTGACTGTTATTTTAGTGGTTTTCGCTGTTATTAGTGAGGTTGTGCAGATTGCCACAGTTATTTCAGTGGTTTTCGCTGTTATTAGTGAGGTTGTGCAGATTGTGACTGTTATTTTAGTGGTTTTCGCTGTTATTAGTGAGGTTGTGCAGATTGCCACAGTTATTTCAGTGGTTTTCGCTGTTATTAGTGAGGCTTTGCAGATTGTGACTGTCATTTCAGTGGTTTTCGCTGTTATTAGTGAGGCTTTGCAGATTGTGACTGTTATTTCAGTGGTTGTCGCTGTTATTAGTGATGCTTTGCAGATTGCCACAGTTATTTCAGTGGTTTTCGCTGTTATTAGTGAGGCTTTGCAGATTGTGAATGTTATTTTAGTGGTTTTCGCTGTTATTAGTGAGGTTGTGCAGATTGCCACAGTTATTTCAGTGGTTTTCGCTGTTATTGGTGAGGCTTTGCAGTTTGTGACTGTTATTTCAGTGGTTGTCGCTGTTATTAGTGAGGCTTTGCAGATTGTTACAGTTATTTCAGTGGTTTTCGCTGTTATTAGTGAGGCTTTGCAGATTGTGACTGTTATTTTAGTGGTTTTCGCTGTTATTAGTGAGGTTGTGCAGATTGCCACAGTTATTTCAGTGGTTTTCGCTGTTATTAGTGAGGCTTTGCAGATTGTGACTGTTATTTTAGTGGTTTTCGCTGTTATTAGTGAGGTTGTGCAGATTGCCACAGTTATTTCAGTGGTTTTCGCTGTTATTAGTGAGGCTTTGCAGACTGTGACTGTTATTTTAGTGGTTTTCGCTATTATTAGTGAGGTTGTGCAGATTGCCACAGTTATTTCAGTGGTTTTCGCTGTTATTAGTGAGGCTTTGCAGATTGTGACTGTTATTTTAGTGGTTTTCGCTGTTATTAGTGAGGTTGTGCAGATTGCCACAGTTATTTCAGTGGTTTTCGCTGTTATTAGTGAGGTTGTGCAGATTGTGACTGTTATTTTAGCGGTTTTCGCTGTTATTAGTGAGGTTGTGCAGATTGCCACAGTTATTTCAGTGGTTTTCGCTGTTATTAGTGAGGCTTTGCAGATTGTGACTGTTATTTCAGTTATTAGTGAGGTTGTGCAGATTGCCACAGTTATTTCAGTGGTTTTCGCTGTTATTAGTGAGGTTGTGCAGATTGCCACAGTTATTTCAGTGGTTTTCGCTGTTATTAGTGAGGCTTTGCAGATTGTGACTGTTATTTCAGTGGTTTTCGCTGTTATTAGTGAGGTTGTGCAGATTGCCACAGTTATTTCAGTGGTTTTCGCTGTTATTAGTGAGGCTTTGCAGATTGTGACTGTTATTTCAGTGGTTTTCGCTTTTATTAGTGAGGTTGTGCAGATTGCCACAGTTATTTCAGTGGTTTTCGCTGTTATTAGTGAGGCTTTGCAGATTCTGACTGTTATTTCAGTGGTTTTCGCTGTTATTAGTGAGGTTGTGCAGATTGCCACAGTTATTTCAGTGGTTTTCGCTGTTATTAGTGAGGTTGTGCAGATTGCCACAGTTATTTCAGTGGTTTTCGCTGTTATTAGTGAGGTTGTGCAGATTGCCACAGTTATTTCAGTGGTTTTCGCTGTTATTAGTGAGGCTTTGCAGATTGTGACTGTTATTTCAGTGGTTGTCGCTGTTATTAGTGAGGCTTTGCAGATTGCCACAGTTATTTCAGTGGTTTTCGCTGTTATAAGTGAGGCTTTGCAGATTGTGACTGTTATTTTAGTGGTTTTCGCTGTTATTAGTGAGGTTGTGCAGATTGCCACAGTTATTTCAGTGGTTTTCGCTGTTATTAGTGAGGCTTTGCAGATTGTGACTGTTATTTTAGTGGTTTTCGCTGTTATTAGTGAGGTTGTGCAGATTGCCACAGTTATTTCAGTGGTTTTCGCTGTTATTAGTGAGGCTTTGCAGATTGTGACTGTTATTTTAGTGGTTTTCGCTGTTATTAGTGAGGTTGTGCAGATTGCCACAGTTATTTCAGTGGTTTTCGCTGTTATTAGTGAGGCTTTGCAGATTGTGACTGTTATTTTAGTGGTTTTCGCTGTTATTAGTGAGGTTGTGCAGATTGCCACAGTTATTTCAGTGGTTTTCGCTGTTATTAGTGAGGTTGTGCAGATTGTGACTGTTATTTTAGTGGTTTTCGCTGTTATTAGTGAGGTTGTGCAGATTGCCACAGTTATTTCAGTGGTTTTCGCTGTTATTAGTGAGGCTTTGCAGATTGTGACTGTTATTTCAGTGGTTTTCGCTGTTATTAGTGAGGCTTTGCAGATTGTGACTGTTATTTCAGTGGTTGTCGCTGTTATTAGTGAGGCTTTGCAGATTGTGACTGTTATTTCAGTGGTTTTCGCTGTTATTAGTGAGGCTTTGCAGATTGTGACTGTTATTTCAGTGGTTTTCGCTGTTATTAGTGAGGTTGTGCAGATTGCCACAGTTATTTCAGTGGTTTTCGCTGTTATTAGTGAGGCTTTGCAGATTGTGACTGTTATTTTAGTGGTTTTCGCTGTTATTAGTGAGGTTGTGCAGATTGCCACAGTTATTTCAGTGGTTTTTGCTGTTATTTGTGAGGCTTTGCAGATTGTGACTGTTATTTTAGTGGTTTTCGCTAATATTAGTGAGGTTGTGCAGATTGCCACAGTTATTTCAGTGGTTTTCGCCGTTATTAGTGAGGCTTTGCAGATTGTGACTGTTATTTCAGTGGTTTTCGCTGTTATTAGTGAGGTTGTGCAGATTGCCACAGTTATTTCAGTGGTTTTCGCTGTTATTAGTGAGGCTTTGCAGATTGTGACTGTTATTTCAGTGGTTTTCGCTGTTATTAGTGAGGTTGTGCAGATTTCCACAGTTATTTCAGTGGTTTTCGCTGTTATTAGTAAGGCTTTGCAGATTGTGACTGTTATTTCAGTTGTTTTCGCTGTTATTAGTGAGGTTGTGCAGATTGCCACAGTTATTTCAGTGGTTTTCGCTGTTATTAGTGAGGCTTTGCAGATTGTGACTGTTATTTCAGTGGTTTTCGCTGTTATTAGTGAGGTTGTGCAGATTGCCACAGTTATTTTAGTGGTTTTTGCTGTTATTAGTGAGGCTTTGCAGATTGTGACTGTTATTTCAGTGGTTTTTGCTGTTATTAGTGAGGTTGTGCAGATTGCCACAGTTATTTCAGTGGTTTTCGCTGTTATTAGTGAGGCTTTGCAGATTGTGACTGTTATTTCAGTGGTTTTCGCTGTTATTAGTGAGGTTGTGCAGATTGCCACAGTTATTTCAGTGGTTTTCGCTGTTATTAGTAAGGCTTTGCAGATTGTGACTGTTATTTTAGTGGTTTTCGCTGTTATTAGTGAGGTTGTGCAGATTGCCACAGTTATTTCAGTGGTTTTCGCTGTTATTAGTGAGGCTTTGCAGATTGTGACTGTTATTATAGTTGTTTTCGCTGTTATTAGTGAGGTTGTGCAGATTGCCACAGTTATTTCAGTGGTTTTCGCTGTTATTAGTGAGGCTTTGCAGATTGTGACTGTTATTTCAGTGGTTTTCGCTGTTATTAGTGAGGTTGTGCAGATTGCCACAGTTATTTCAGTGGTTTTCGCTGTTATTAATGAGGCTTTGCAGATTGTGACTGTTATTTCAGTGGTTGTCGCTGTTATTAGTGAGGCTTTGCAGATTGCCACAGTTATTTCAGTGGTTTTCGCTGTTATTAGTGAGGCTTTGCAGATTGTGACTGTTATTTTAGTGGTTTTCGCTGTTGTTAGTGAGGTTGTGCAGATTGCCACAGTTATTTCAGTGGTTTTCGCTGTTATTAGTGAGGCTTTGCAGATTGTGACTGTTATTTTAGTGGTTTTCGCTGTTATTAGAGAGGTTGTGCAGATTGCCACAGTTATTTCAGTGGTTTTCGCTGTTATTAGTGAGGCTTTGCAGATTGTGACTGTTATTTCAGTGGTTGTCGCTGTTATTAGTGAGGCTTTGCAGATTGCCACAGTTATTTCAGTGGTTTTCGCTGTTATTAGTGAGGCTTTGCAGATTGTGACTGTTATTTCAGTGGTTTTCGCTGTTATTAGTGAGGTTGTGCAGATTGCCACAGTTATTTCAGTGGTTTTCGCTGTTATTAGTGAGGCTTTGCAGATTGTGACTGTTATTTTAGTGGTTTTCGCTGTTATTAGTGAGGTTGTGCAGATTGCCACAGTTATTTCAGTGGTTTTCGCTGTTATTAGTGAGGCTTTGCAGATTGTGACTGTTATTTTAGTGGTTTTCGCTATTATTAGTGACGTTGTGCAGATTGCCACAGTTATTTCAGTGGTTTTCGCTGTTATTAGTGAGGTTGTGCAGATTGTGACTGTTATTTTAGTGGTTTTCGCTGTTATTAGTGAGGTTGTGCAGATTGCCACAGTTATTTCAGTGGTTTTCGCTGTTATTAGTGAGGCTTTGCAGATTGTGACTGTTATTTCAGTGGTTTTCGCTGTTATTAGTGAGGTTGTGCAGATTGCCACAGTTATTTCAGTGGTTTTCGCTGTTATTAGTGAGGCTTTGCAGATTGTGACTGTTATGTCAGTGGTTTTCGCTGTTATTAGTGAGGTTGTGCAGATTGCCACAGTTATTTCAGTGGTTTTCGCTGTTATTAGTGAGGCTTTGCAGATTGTGACTGTTATTTCAGTGGTTGTCGCTGTTATTAGTGAGGTTGTGCAGATTGCCACAGTTATTTCAGTGGTTTTCGCTGTTATTAGTGAGGCTTTGCAGATTGTGACGTATATTTTAGTGGTTTTCGCTGTTATTAGTGAGGCTTTGCAGATTGTCACAGTTATTTCAGTGGTTTTCGCTGTTATTAGTGAGGCTTTGCAGATTGTGACTGTTATTTCAGTGGTTGTCGCTGTTATTAGTGAGGTTGTGCAGATTGCCACAGTTATTTCAGTGGTTTTCGCTGTTATTAGTGAGGCTTTGCAGATTGTGACTGTTATTTTAGTGGTTTTCGCTGTTATTAGTGAGGCTTTGCAGATTGTCACAGTTATTTCAGTGGTTTTCGCTGTTATTAGTGAGGCTTTGCAGATTGTGACTGTTATTTCAGTGGTTTTCGCTGTTATTAGTGAGGTTGTGCAGATTGCCACAGTTATTTCAGTGGTTTTCGCTGTTATTAGTGAGGCTTTGCAGATTGTGACTGTTATTTCAGTGGTTTTCGCTGTTATTAGTGAGGTTGTGCAGATTGCCACAGTTATTTCAGTGGTTTTCGCTGTTATTAGTGAGGCTTTGCAGATTGTGACTGTTATTTCAGTGGTTTTCGCTGTTATTAGTGAGGTTGTGCAGATTGCCACAGTTATTTCAGTGGTTTTCGCTGTTATTAGTGAGGCTTTGCAGATTGTGACTGTTATTTTAGTAGTTTTCGCTGTTATTAGTTAGGTTGTGCAGATTGCCACAGTTATTTCAGTGGTTTTCGCTGTTATTAGTGAGGCTTTGCAGATTGTGACTGTTATTTCAGTGGTTTTCGCTGTTATTAGTGAGGTTGTGCAGATTGCCACAGTTATTTCAGTGGTTTTCGCTGTTATTAGTGAGGCTTTGCAGATTGTGACTGTTACAGTAGGTGGCCATATAATTATGAACACTTTTATTGCTTAGGTTTTTTGAAGCTTTTAAGTTTTGGGTGGCGCTAAGATTTCTGTCATTTTCTTAAGGTAATTATGGATCCCTCTATTACTATATAAACCTACATCCGATGTATTCCGACCAAATTTATGTGATAAGAACATTGTTCAATCATTGGGATATGAGGATATACAAAATTCTATTCTGTGAGACACGGGTTTGCTTCCAAAGAAAGTCGCTTTTATGGATAGCTTTGAGGATAGTAAATAAAATAGGGTAACCGTATCTCAATCATTTATGCATTTCTAAGGTTAAAACTCAAATATCATGATTTTGAACATCTTACAACGAGCTCATATTTCTAGATTAACCTTATTATATTAGATTTAATAAGTGTTACATATTAGCGAGTAATATAGTAGCATTCAATCATAAAGCCCGTTTTTACTAGGACTGCGTGTATCCCACAAGACATCTCCTCTACGTTAAAAAAAGTGCAACTGTTCATAATTATATGGCCACCCACTGTATTTCAGTGGTTTTCGCTGTTATTAGTGAGGTTGTGCAGATTGCCATAGTTATTTCAGTGGTTTTCGCTGTTATTAGTGAGGCTTTGCAGATTGTGACTGTCATTTTAGTGGTTTACGCTGTTATTAGTGAGGTTGTGCAGATTGCCACAGTTATTTCAGTGGTTTTCGCTGTTATTAGTGAGGCTTTGCAGATTGTGACTGTTATTTCAGTGGTTTTCGCTGTTATTAGTGAGGTTGTGCAGATTGCCACAGTTATTTCAGTGGTTTTCGCTGTTATTAGTGAGGCTTTGCAGATTGTGACTGTTATTTTAGTGGTTTTCGCTGTTATTAGTGAGGTTGTGCAGATTGCCACAGTTATTTCAGTGGTTTTCGCTGTTATTAGTGAGGCTTTGTAGATTGTGACTGTTATTTCAGTGGTTTTCGCTGTTATTAGTGAGGTTGTGCAGATTGCCACAGTTATTTCAGTGGTTTTCGCTGTTATTAGTGAGGCTTTGCAGATTGTGACTGTTATTTCAGTGGTTTTCGCTGTTATTAGTGAGGCTTTGCAAATTGCCACAGTTATTTCAGTGGTTTTCGCTGTTATTAGTGAGGCTTTGCAGATTATGACTGTTATTTTAGTGGTTTTCGCTGTTATTAGTGAGGTTGTGCAGATTGCCACAGTTATTTCAATGGTTTTCGCTGTTATTAGTGAGGCTTTGCAGATTGTGACTGTTATTTTAGTGGTTTTCGCTGTTATTAGTGAGGTTGTGCAGATTGTGACTGTTATTTCAGTGGTTTTCGCTGTTATTAGTGAGGCTTTGCAGATTGTGACTGTTATTTTAGTGGTTTTCGCTGTTATTAGGGAGGTTGTGCAGATTGCCACAGTTATTTCAGTGGTTTTCGCTGTTATTAGTGAGGCTTTGCAGATTGTGACTGTTATTTCAGTGGTTTTCGCTGTTATTAGTGAGGTTGTGCAGATTGCCACAGTTATTTCAGTGGTTTTCGCTGTTATTAGTAGGGCTTTGCAGATTGTGACTGTTATTTTAGTGGTTTTCGCTGTTATTAGTGAGGTTGTGCAGATTGCCACAGTTATTTCAGTGGTTTTCGCTGTTATTAGTGAGGCTTTGCAGATTGTGACTGTTATTTCAGTGGTTTTCGCTGTTATTAGTGAGGTTGTGCAGATTGCCACAGTTATTTCAGTGGTTTTCGCTGTTATTGGTGAGGCTTTGCAGATTGTGACTGTTATTTCAGTGGTTTTCGCTGTTATTAGTGAGGTTGTGCAGATTGCCACAGTTATTTTAGGTTTTCGCTGTTATTAGTGAGGCTTTGCAGATTGTGACTGTTATTTTAGTGGTTTTCGGTGTTATTAGTGAGGTTGTGCAGATTGCCACAGTTATTTCAGTGGTTTTCGCTGTTATTAGTGAGGCTTTGCAGATTGTGACTGTTATTTTAGTGGTTTTCGCTGTTATTAGTGAGGTTGTGCAGATTGCCACAGTTATTTCAGTGGTTTTCGCTGTTATTAGTGAGGCTTTGCAGATTGTGACTGTTATTTCAGTGGTTTTCGCTGTTATTAGTGAGGTTGTGCAGATTGCCACTGTTATTTCAGTGGTTTTCGCTGTTATTAGTGAGGCTTTGCAGATTGTGACTGTTATTTCAGTGGTTTTCGCTGTTATTAGTGAGGTTGTGCAGATTGCCACAGTTATTTCAGTGGTTTTCGCTGTTATTAGTGAGGCTTTGCAGATTGTGGCTGTTATTTTAGTGGTTTTCGCTGTTATTAGTGAGGTTGTGCAGATTGCCACAGTTATTTCAGTGGTTTTCGCTGTTATTAGTGAGGCTTTGCAGATTGTGACTGTTATTTTAGTGGTTTTCGCTGTTATTAGTGAGGTTGTGCAGATTGCCACAGTTATTTCAGTGGTTTTCGCTGTTATTAGTGAGGCTTTGCAGATTGTGACTGTTATTTTAGTGGTTTTCGCTGTTATTAGTGAGGTTGTGCAGATTGCCACAGTTATTTCAGTGGTTTTCGCTGTTATTAGTGAGGCTTTGCAGATTGTGTTTGTTATTTTAGTGGTTTTCGCTGTTATTAGTGAGGTTGTGCAGATTGCCACAGTTATTTCAGTGGTTTTCGCTGTTATTAGTGAGGCTTTGCAGATTGTGACTGTTATTTTAGTGGTTTTCGCTGTTATTAGTGAGGTTGTGCAGATTGCCACAGTTATTTCAGTGGTTTTCGCTGTTATTAGTGAGGCTTTGCAGATTGTGACTGTTATTTTAGTGGTTTTCGCTGTTATTAGTGAGGTTGTGCAGATTGCCACAGTTATTTCAGTGGTTTTCGCTGTTATTAGTGAGGCTTAGCAGATTGTGACTGTTATTTTAGTGGTTTTCGCTGTTATTAGTGAGGTTGTGCAGATTTCCACAGTTATTTCAGTGGTTTTCGTTGTTATTAGTGAGGCTTTGCAGATTGTGACTGTTATTTTAGTGGTTTTCGCTGTTATCAGTGAGGTTGTGCAGATTGCCACAGTTATTTCAGTGGTTTTCGCTGTTATTAGCGAGGCTTTGCAGATTGTGACTGTTATTTTAGTGGTTTTCGCTGTTATTAGTGAGGTTGTGCAGATTGCCACAGTTATTTCAGTGGTTTTCGCTGTTATTAGTGAGGCTTTGCAGATTGTGACTGTTATTTCAGTGGTTTTCGCTGTTATTAGTGAGGTTGTGCAGTTTGCCACAGTTATTTCAGTGGTTTTCGCTGTTATTAGTGAGGTTGTGCAGATTGCCACAGTTATTTCAGTGGTTTTCGCTGTTATTAGTGAAGCTTTGCAGATTGTGACTGTTATTTCAGTGGTTTTCGCTGTTATTAGTGAGGCTCTGCAGATTGTGACTGTTATTTTAGTGGTTTTCGCTGTTATTAGTGAGGCTTTGCAGATTGTGACTGTTATTTCAGTGGTTTTCGCTGTTATTAGTGAGGTTGTGCAGATTGCCACAGTTATTTCAGTGGTTTTCGCTGTTATTAGTGAGGCTTTGCAGATTGTGACTGTTATTTTAGTGGTTTTCGCTGTTATTAGTGAGGTTGTGCAGATTGCCACAGTTATTTCAGTGGTTTTCGCTGTTATTAGTCAGGCTTTGCAGATTGTGACTGTTATTTTAGTGGTTTTCGCTGTTATTAGTGAGGTTGTGCAGATTGCTACAGTTATTTCAGTGGTTTTCGCTGTTATTAGTGAGGCTTTGCAGATTGTAACTGTTATTTCAGTGGTTTTCGCTGTTATTAGTGAGGTTGTGCAGATTGCCACAGTTATTTCAGTGGTTTTCGCTGTTATTAGTGAGGCTTTGCAGATTGTGACTGTTATTTCAGTGGTTTTCGCTGTTACTAGTGAGGTTGTGCAGATTGCCACAGTTATTTCAGTGGTTTTCGCTGTTATTAGTGAGGCTTTGCAGATTGTGCATGTTATTTTAGTGGTTTTCGCTGTTATTAGTTAGGTTGTGCAGATTGCCACAGTTATTTCAGTGGTTTTCGCTGTTATTAGTCAGGCTTTGCAGATTGTGACTGTTATTTTAGTGGTTTTCGCTGTTATTAGTGAGGTTGTGCAGATTGCCACAGTTATTTCAGTGGTTTTCGCTGTTATTAGTGAGGCTTTGCAGATTGTGACTGTTATTTCAGTGGTTTTCGTTGTTATTAGTGACGTTGTGCAGATTGCCACAGTTATTTCAGTGGTTTTCGCTGTTATTAGTGAGGCTTTGCAGATTGTGACTGTTATTTTAGTGGTTTTCGCTGTTATTAGTGAGGTTGTGCAGATTGCCACAGTTATTTCAGTGGTTTTCGCTGTTATTAGTGAGGCTGTGCAGATTGTGACTGTTATTTCAGTGGTTTTCGCTGTTATTAGTGAGGTTGTGCAGATTGCCACAGTTATTTCAGTGCTTTTCGCTGTTATTAGTGAGGTTGTGCAGATTGCCACAGTTATTTCAGTGGTTTTCGCTGTTATTAGTGAGGTTGTGCAGATTGCCACAGTTATTTCAGTGGTTTTCGCTGTTATTAGTGAGGCTTTGCAGATTGTGACTGTTATTTCAGTGGTTTTCGCTGTTATTAGTGAGGCTTTGCAAATTGTGACTGTTATTTCAGTGGTTTTCGCTGTTATTAGTGAGGCTTTGCAGATTGTGACTGTTATTTTAGTGGTTTTCGCTGTTATTAGTGAGGTTGTGCAGATTGCCACAGTTATTTCAGTGGTTTTCGCTGTTATTATTGAGGCTTTGCAGATTGTGACTGTTATTTCAGTGGTTTTCGCTGTTATTAGTGAGGTTGTGCAGATTGCCACAGTTATTTCAGTGGTTTTCGCTGTTATTAGTGAGGCTTTGCAGAATGTGACTGTTATTTCAGTGGTTTTCGCTGTTATTAGTGAGGTTGTGCAGATTGCCACAGTTATTTCAGTGGTTTTCGCTGTTATTAGTGAGGCTTTGCAGATTGTGACTGTTATTTCAGTGGTTTTCGCTGTTATTAGTGAGGTTGTGCAGATTGCCACAGTTATTTCAGTGGTTTTCGCTGTTATTAGTGAGGCTTTGCAGATTGTGACTGTTATTTCAGTGGTTTTCGCTGTTATTAGTGAGGTTGTGCAGATTGCCACAGTTATTTCAGCGGTTTTCGCTGTTATTAGTGAGGCTTTGCAGATTGTGACTGTTATTTTAGTGGTTTTCGCTGTTATTAGTGAGGTTGTGCAGATTGCCACAGTTATTTCAGTGGTTTTCGCTGTTATTAGTGAGGCTTTGCAGATTGTGACTGTTATTTTAGTGGTTTTCGCTGTTATTAGTGAGGTTGTGCAGATTGCCACAGTTATTTCAGTGGTTTTCGCTGTTATTAGTGAGGCTTTGCAGATTGTGACTGTTATTTCAGTGGTTTTCGCTGTTATTAGTGAAGTTGTGCAGATTGCCACAGTTATTTCAGTGGTTTTCGCTGTTATTAGTGAGGCTTTGCAGACTGTGACTGTTATTTCAGTGGTTTTCGCTGTAATTAGTGAGGTTGTGCAGATTGCCACAGTTATTTCAGTTGTTTTCGCTGTTATTAGTGAGGCCTTGCAGATTGTGACTGTTATTTCAGTGGTTTTTGCTGTTAGTAGTGAGGTTGTGCAGATTGCCACAATTATTTCAGTGGTTTTCGCTGTTATTAGTGAGGCTTTGCAGATTGTGACTGTTATTTCAGTGGTTTTCGCTGTTATTAGTGAGGTTGTGCAGATTGCCACAGTTATTTCAGTGGTTTTCGCTGTTGTTAGTGAGGCTTTGCAGTTTGTGACTGTTATTTCAGTGGTTTTCGCTGTTATTAGTGATGTTGTGCAGATTGCCACAGTTATTTCAGTGGTTTTCGCTGTTATTAGTGAGGCTTTGCAGATTGTGACTGTTATTTCAGTTTTTGCTATTATTAGTGAGGTTGTGCAGATTGCCACAGTTATTTCAGTGGTTTTCGCTGTTATTAGTGAGGCTTTGCAGATTGTGACTGTTATTTCAGTGGTTTTCGCTGTTATTAGTGAGGTTGTGCAGATTGCCACAGTTATTTCAGTGGTTTTCGCTGTTATTAGTGAGGCTTTGCAGATTGTGACTGTTATTTCAGTGGTTTTCGTTGTTATTAGTGACGTTGTGCAGATTGCCACAGTTATTTCAGTGGTTTTCGCTGTTATTAGTGAGGCTTTGCAGATTGTGACTGTTATTTTAGTAGTTTTCGCTGTTATTAGTGAGGTTGTGCAGATTGCCACAGTTATTTCAGTGGTTTTCGCTGTTATTAGTGAGGCTGTGCAGATTGTGACTGTTATTTCAGTGGTTTTCGCTGTTATTAGTGAGGTTGTGCAGATTGCCACAGTTATTTCAGTGCTTTTCGCTGTTATTAGTGAGGTTGTGCAGATTGCCACAGTTATTTCAGTGGTTTTCGCTGTTATTAGTGAGGTTGTGCAGATTGCCACAGTTATTTCAGTGGTTTTCGCTGTTATTAGTGAGGCTTTGCAGATTGTGACTGTTATTTCAGTGGTTTTCGCTGTTATTAGTGAGGCTTTGCAAATTGTGACTGTTATTTCAGTGGTTTTCGCTGTTATTAGTGAGGCTTTGCAGATTGTGACTGTTATTTTAGTGGTTTTCGCTGTTATTAGTGAGGTTGTGCAGATTGCCACAGTTATTTCAGTGGTTTTCGCTGTTATTATTGAGGCTTTGCAGATTGTGACTGTTATTTCAGTGGTTTTCGCTGTTATTAGTGAGGTTGTGCAGATTGCCACAGTTATTTCAGTGGTTTTTGCTGTTATTAGTGAGGCTTTGCAGAATGTGACTGTTATTTCAGTGGTTTTCGCTGTTATTAGTGAGGTTGTGCAGATTGCCACAGTTATTTCAGTGGTTTTCGCTGTTATTAGTGAGGCTTTGCAGATTGTGACTGTTATTTCAGTGGTTTTCGCTGTTATTAGTGAGGTTGTGCAGATTGCCACAGTTATTTCAGTGGTTTTCGCTGTTATTAGTGAGGCTTTGCAGATTGTGACTGTTATTTCAGTGGTTTTCGCTGTTATTAGTGAGGTTGTGCAGATTGCCACAGTTATTTCAGCGGTTTTCGCTGTTATTAGTGAGGCTTTGCAGATTGTGACTGTTATTTTAGTGGTTTTCGCTGTTATTAGTGAGGTTGTGCAGATTGCCACAGTTATTTCAGTGGTTTTCGCTGTTATTAGTGAGGCTTTGCAGATTGTGACTGTTATTTTAGTGGTTTTCGCTGTTATTAGTGAGGTTGTGCAGATTGCCACAGTTATTTCAGTGGTTTTCGCTGTTATTAGTGAGGCTTTGCAGATTGTGACTGTTATTTCAGTGGTTTTCGCTGTTATTAGTGAAGTTGTGCAGATTGCCACAGTTATTTCAGTGGTTTTCGCTGTTATTAGTGAGGCTTTGCAGACTGTGACTGTTATTTCAGTGGTTTTCGCTGTAATTAGTGAGGTTGTGCAGATTGCCACAGTTATTTCAGTTGTTTTCGCTGTTATTAGTGAGGCTTTGCAGATTGTGACTGTTATTTCAGTGGTTTTTGCTGTTAGTAGTGAGGTTGTGCAGATTGCCACAATTATTTCAGTGGTTTTCGCTGTTATTAGTGAGGCTTTGCAGATTGTGACTGTTATTTCAGTGGTTTTCGCTGTTATTAGTGAGGTTGTGCAGATTGCCACAGTTATTTCAGTGGTTTTCGCTGTTGTTAGTGAGGCTTTGCAGTTTGTGACTGTTATTTCAGTGGTTTTCGCTGTTATTAGTGATGTTGTGCAGATTGCCACAGTTATTTCAGTGGTTTTCGCTGTTATTAGTGAGGCTTTGCAGATTGTGACTGTTATTTCAGTTTTTGCTATTATTAGTGAGGTTGTGCAGATTGCCACAGTTATTTCAGTGGTTTTCGCTGTTATTAGTGAGGCTTTGCAGATTGTGACTGTTATTTCAGTGGTTTTCGCTGTTATTAGTGAGGTTGTGCAGATTGCCACAGTTATTTCAGTGGTTTTCGCTGTTATTAGTGAGGCTTTGCAGATTGTGACTGTTATTTCAGTGGTTTCCGCTGTTATTAGTGAGGTTGTGCAGATTGCCACAGTTATTTCAGTGGTTTTTGCTGTTATTAGTGAGGCTTTGCAGATTGTGACTGTTATTTCAGTGGTTTTCGCTGTTATTAGTGAGGTTGTGCAGATTGCCACAGTTATTTCAGTGGTTTTCGCTGTTATTAGTGAGGCTTTGCAGATTGTGACTGTTATTTTAGTGGTTTTCGCTGTTATTAGTGAGGTTGTGCAGATTGCCACAGTTATTTCAGTGGTTTTCGCTGTTATTAGTGAGGCTTTGCAGATTGTGACTGTTATTTCAGTGGTTTTCGCTGTTATTAGTGAGGTTGTGCAGATTGCCACAGTTATTTCAGTGGTTTTCGCTGTTATTAGTGAGGCTTTGCAGATTGTGACTGTTATTTTAGTGGTTTTCGCTGTTATTAGTGAGGTTGTGCAGATTGCCACAGTTATTTCAGTGGTTTTCGCTGTTATTAGTGAGGCTTTGCAGATTGTGACTGTTATTTCAGTGGTTTTCGCTGTTATTAGTGAGGTTGTGCAGATTGCCACAGTTATTTCAGTGGTTTTCGCTGTTATTAGTGAGGCTTTGCAGATTGTGACTGTTATTTCAGTGGTTTTCGCTGTTATTAGTGAGGTTGTGCAGATTGCCACAGTTATTTCAGTGGTTTTCGCTGTTATTAGTGAGGCTTTGCAGATTGTGACTGTTATTTCAGTGGTTTTCGCTGTTATTAGTGAGGTTGTGCAGATTGCCACAGTTATTTCAGTGGTTTTCGCTGTTATTAGTGAGGCTTTGCAGATTGTGACTGTTATTTCAGTGGTTTTCGCTGTTATTAGTGAGGTTGTGCAGATTGCCACAGTTATTTCAGTGGTTTTCGCTGTTATTAGTGAGGCTTTGCAGTTTGTGACTGTTATTTCAGTGGTTTTCGCTGTTATTAGTGAGGTTGTGCAGATTGCCACAGTTATTTCAGTGGTTTTCGCTGTTATTAGTGAGGCTTTGCAGATTGTGACTGTTATTTCAGTGGTTTTCGCTGTTATTAGTGAGGTTGTGCAGATTGCCACAGTTATTTCAGTGGTTTTCGCTGTTATTAGTGAGGCTTTGCAGATTGTGACTGTTATTTCAGTGGTTTTCGCTGTTATTAGTGAGGTTGTGTAGATTGCCACAGTTATTTCAGTGGTTTTCGCTGTTATTAGTGAGGCTTTGCAGATTGTGACTGTTATTTTAGTGGTTTTCGCTGTTATTAGTGAGGTTGTGCAGATTGCCACAGTTATTTCAGTGGTTTTCGCTGTTATTAGTGAGGCTTTGCAGATTGTGACTGTTATTTTAGTGGTTTTCGCTGTTATTAGTGAGGTGTTGCAGATTGCCACAGTTATTCCAGTGGTTTTCGCTGTTATTAGTGAGGCTTTGCAGATTGTGACTGTTATTTTAGTGGTTTTCGCTGTTATTAGAGAGGTTGTGCAGATTGCCACAGTTATTTCAGTGGTTTTCGCTGTTATTAGTGAGGCTTTGCAGATTGTGACTGTTATTTTAGTGGTTTTCGCTGTTATTAGTGAGGTTGTGCAGATTGCCACAGTTATTTCAGTGGTTTTCGCTGTTATTAGTGAGGCTTTGCAGATTGTGACTGTTATTTCAGTGGTTTTCGCTGTTATTAGTGAGGTTGTGCAGATTGCCACAGTTGTTTCAGTAGTTTTCGCTGTTATTAGTGAGGCTTTGCAGATTGTGACTGTTATTTCAGTGGTTTTCGCTGTTATTAGTGAGGTTGTGCAGATTGCCACAGTTATTTCAGTGGTTTTCGCTGTTATTAGTGAGGCTTTGCAGATTGTGACTGTTATTTCAGTGGTTTTCGCTGTTATTAGTGAGGTTGTGCAGATTGCCACAGTTATTTCAGTAGTTTTCGCTGTTATTAGTGAGGCTTTGCAGATTGTGACTGTTATTTCAGTGGTTTTCGCTGTTATTAGTGAGGTTGTGCAGATTGCCACAGTTATTTCAGTGGTTTTCGCTGTTATTAGTGAGGCTTTGCAGATTGTGACTGTTATTTCAGTGGTGTTCGCTGTTATTAGTGAGGTTGTGCAGATTGCCACAGTTATTTCAGTGGTTTTCGCTGTTATTAGTGAGGCTTTGCAGATTGTGACTGTTATTTCAGTGGTTGTCGCTGTTATTAGTGAGGCTTTGCAGATTGCCACAGTTATTTCAGTGGTTTTCGCTGTTATTAGTGAGGCTTTGCAGATTGTGACTGTTATTTTAGTGGTTTTCGCTGTTATTAGTTAGGTTGTGCAGATTGCCACAGTTATTTCAGTGGTTTTCGCTGTTATTAGTGAGGCTTTGCAGATTGTGACTGTTATTTTAGTGGTTTTCGCTGTTATTAGTGAGGTTGTGCAGATTGTGACTGTTATTTCAGTGGTTTTCGCTGTTATTAGTGAGGCTTTGCAGATTGTGACTGTTATTTTAGTGGTTTCCGCTGTTATTAGTGAGGTTGTGCAGATTGCCACAGTTATTTCAGTGGTTTTCGCTGTTATTAGTAAGGCTTTGCAGATTGTGACTGTTATTTCAGTGGTTTTCGCTGTTATTAGTGAGGTTGTGCAGATTGCCACAGTTATTTCAGTGGTTTTCGCTGTTATTAGTGAGGCTTTGCAGATTGTGACTGTTATTTCAGTGGTTTTCGCTGTTATTAGTGAGGTTGTGCAGATTGCCACAGTTATTTCAGTGGTTTTCGCTGTTATTAGTGAGGCTTTGCAGATTGTGACTGTTATTTCAGTGGTTTTCGCTGTTATTAGTGAGGTGTTGCAGATTGCCACAGTTATTTCAGTGGTTTTCGCTGTTATTAGTGAGGCTTTGCAGATTGTGACTGTTATTTTAGTGGTTTTCGCTGTTATTAGAGAGGTTGTGCAGATTGCCACAGTTATTTCAGTGGTTTTCGCTGTTATTAGTGAGGCTTTGCAGATTGTGACTGTTATTTTAGTGGTTTTCGCTGTTATTAGTGAGGTTGTGCAGATTGCCACAGTTATTTCAGTGGTTTTCGCTGTTATTAGTGAGGCTTTGCAGATTGTGACTGTTATTTCAGTGGTTTTCGCTGTTATTAGTGAGGTTGTGCAGATTGCCACAGTTATTTCAGTAGTTTTCGCTGTTATTAGTGAGGCTTTGCAGATTGTGACTGTTATTTCAGTGGTTTTCGCTGTTATTAGTGAGGTTGTGCAGATTGCCACAGTTATTTCAGTGGTTTTCGCTGTTATTAGTGAGGCTTTGCAGATTGTGACTGTTATTTCAGTGGTTTTCGCTGTTATTAGTGAGGTTGTGCAGATTGCCACAGTTATTTCAGTGGTTTTCGCTGTTATTAGTGAGGCTTTGCAGATTGTGACTGTTATTTCAGTGGTTTTCGCTGTTATTAGTGAGGTTGTGCAGATTGCCACAGTTATTTCAGTGGTTTTCGCTGTTATTAGTGAGGCTTTGCAGATTGTGACTGTTATTTCAGTGGTTTTCGCTGTTATTAGTGAGGTTGTGCAGATTGCCACAGTTATTTCAGTGGTTTTCGCTGTTATTAGTGAGGCTTTGCAGATTGTGACTGTTATTTCAGTGGTTGTCGCTGTTATTAGTGAGGCTTTGCAGATTGCCACAGTTATTTCAGTGGTTTTCGCTGTTTTTAGTGAGGCTTTGCAGATTGTGACTGTTATTTTAGTGGTTTTCGCTGTTATTAGTTAGGTTGTGCAGATTGCCACAGTTATTTCAGTGGTTTTCGCTGTTATTAGTGAGGCTTTGCAGATTGTGACTGTTATTTTAGTGGTTTTCGCTGTTATTAGTGAGGTTGTGCAGATTGTGACTGTTATTTCAGTGGTTTTCGCTGTTATTAGTGAGGCTTTGCAGATTGTGACTGTTATTTTAGTGGTTTCCGCTGTTATTAGTGAGGTTGTGCAGATTGCCACAGTTATTTCAGTGGTTTTCGCTGTTATTAGTAAGGCTTTGCAGATTGTGACTGTTATTTCAGTGGTTTTCGCTGTTATTAGTGAGGTTGTGCAGATTGCCACAGTTATTTCAGTGGTTTTCGCTGTTATTAGTGAGGCTTTGCAGATTGTGACTGTTATTTCAGTGGTTTTCGCTGTTATTAGTGAGGTTGTGCAGATTGCCACAGTTATTTCAGTGGTTTTCGCTGTTATTAGTGAGGCTTTGCAGATTGTGACTGTTATTTCAGTGGTTTTCGCTGTTATTAGTGAGGTTGTCCAGATTGCCACAGTTATTTCAGTGGTTTTCGCTGTTATTAGTGAGGCTTTGCAGATTGTGACTGTTATTTCAGTGGTTTTCGCTGTTATTAGTGAGGTTGTGCAGATTGCCACAGTTATTTCAGTGGTTTTCGCTGTTATTAGTGAGGCTTTGCAGATTGTGACTGTTATTTTAGTGGTTTTCGCTGTTATTAGTGAGGTTGTGCAGATTGCCACAGTTGTTTCAGTGGTTTTCGCTGTTATTAGTGAGGCTTTGCAGATTGTGACTGTTATTTTAGTGGTTTTCGCTGTTATTAGTGAGGTTGTGCAGATTGCCACAGTTATTTCAGTGGTTTTCGCTGTTATTAGTGAGGCTTTGTAGATTGTGACTTTTATTTCAGTGGTTTTCGCTGTTATTAGTGAGGTTGTGCAGATTGCCACAGTTATTTCAGTGGTTTTCGCTGTTATTAGTGAGGCTTTGCAGATTGTGACTGTTATTTCAGTGGTTTTTGCTGTTATTAGTGAGGTTGTGCAGATTGCCACAGTTATTTCAGTGGTTTTCGCTGTTATTAGTGAGGCTTTGCAGATTGTGACTGTTATTTCAGTGGTTTTCGCTGTTATTAGTGAGGTTGTGCAGATTGCCACAGTTATTTCAGTGGTTTTCGCTGTTATTAGTGAGGCTTTGCAGATTGTGACTGTTATTTCAGTGGTTTTCGCTGTTATTAGTGAGGTTGTGCAGATTGCCACAGTTATTCCAGTGGTTTTCGCTGTTATTAGTGAGGCTTTGCAGATTGTGACTGTTATTTCAGTGGTTTTCGCTGTTATTAGTGAGGTTGTGCAGATTGCCACAGTTATTTCAGTGGTTTTCGCTGTTATTAGTGAGGCTTTGCAAATTGTGACTGTTATTTCAGTGGTTTTCGCTGTTATTAGTGAGGTTGTGCAGATTGCCACAGTTATTTCAAAGGTTTTCGCTGTTATTAGTGAGGCTTTGCAGATTGTGACCTTTATTTTAGTGGTTTTCGCTGTTATTAGTGAGGTTGTGCAGATTGTGACTGTTATTTCAGTGGTTTTCGCTGTTATTAGTGAGGCTTTGCAGATTGTGACTGTTATTTTAGTGGTTTTCGCTGTTATTAGTGAGGTTGTGCAGATTGCCACAGTTATTTCAGTGGTTTCCGCTGTTATTAGTGAGGCTTTGCAGATTGTGACTGTTATTTCAGTGGTTTTCGCTGTTATGAGTGAGGTTGTGCAGATTGCCACAGTTATTTCAGTGGTTTTCGCTGTTATTAGTGAGGCTTTGCAGATTGTGACTGTTGTTTTAGTGGTTTTCGCTGTTATTAGTGAGGTTGTGCAGATTGCCACAGTTATTTCAGTGGTTTTCGCTGTTATTAGTGAGGCTTTGCAGATTGTGACTGTTATTTTAGTGGTTTTCGCTGTTATTAGTGAGGTTGTGCAGATTGCCACAGTTATTTCAGTGGTTTTCGCTGTTATTAGTGAGGCTTTGCAGATTGTGACTGTTATTTCAGTGGTTTTCGCTGTTATTAGTGAGGTTGTGCAGATTGCCACAGTTATTTCAGTGGTTTTCGCTGTTATTAGTGAGGCTTTGCAGATTATGACTGTTATTTCAGTGGTTTTCGCTGTTATTAGTGAGGTTGTGCAGATTGCCACAGTTATTTCAGTGGTTTTCGCTGTTATTAGTGAGGCTTTGCAGATTGTGACTGTTATTTCAGTGGTTTTCGCTGTTATTAGTGAGGTTGTGCAGATTGCCACAGTTATTTCAGTGGTTTTCGCTGTTATTAGTGAGGCTTTGCAGATTGTGACTGTTATTTCAGTGGTTTTCGCTGTTATTAGTGAGGTTGTGCAGATTGCCACAGTTATTTCAGTGGTTTTCGCTGTTATTAGTGAGGCTTTGCAGATTGTGACCTTTATTTTAGTGGTTTTCGCTGTTATTAGTGAGGTTGTGCAGATTGTGACTGTTATTTCAGTGGTTTTCGCTGTTATTAGTGAGGCTTTGCAGATTGTGACTGTCATTTTAGTGGTTTTCGCTGTTATTAGTGAGGTTGTGCAGATTGCCACAGTTATTTCAGTGGTTTTCGCTGTTATTAGTGAGGCTTTGCAGATTGTGACTGTTATTTTAGTGGTTTTCGCTGTTATTAGTTAGGTTGTGCAGATTGCCACAGTTATTTCAGTGGTTTTCGCTGTTATTAGTCAGGCTTTGCCGATTGTGACTGTTATTTTAGTGGTTTTCGCTGTTATTAGTGAGGTTGTGCAGATTGCCACAGTTATTTCAGTGGTTTTCGCTGTTATTAGTGAGGCTTTGCAGATTGTGACTGTTATTTTAGTGGTTTTCGCTGTTATTAGTGAGGTTGTGCAGATTGCCACAGTTATTTCAGTGGTTTTCGCTGTTATTAGTCAGGCTTTGCAGATTGTGACTGTTATTTTAGTGGTTTTCGCTGTTATTAGTGAGGTTGTGCAGAGTGCCACAGTTATTTCAGTGGTTTTCGCTGTTATTAGTGAGGCTTTGCAGATTGTGACTGTTATTTTAGTGGTTTTCGCTGTTATTAGTGAGGCTTTGCAGATTGCCGCAGTTATTTCAGTGGTTTTCGCTGTTATTAGTGAGGTTGTGCAGATTGCCACAGTTATTTCAGTGGTTTTTGCTGTTATTAGTGAGGCTTTGCAGATTGTGACTGTTATTTCAGTGGTTTTCGCTGTTATTAGTGAGGTTGTGCAGATTGCCACAGTTATTTCAGTGGTTTTTGCTGTTATTAGTGAGGCTTTGCAGATTGTGACTGTTATTTTAGTGGTTTTCGCTGTTATTAGTGAGGTTGTGCAGATTGCCACAGTTATTTCAGTGGTTTTCGCTGTTATTAGTGAGGCTTTGCAGATTGTGACTGTTATTTTAGTGGTTTTCGCTGTTATTAGTGAGGTTGTGCAGATTGCCACAGTTATTTCAGTGGTTTTCGCTGTTATTAGTGAGGCTTTGCAGATTATGACTGTTATTTCAGTGGTTTTCGCTGTTATTAGTGAGGTTGTGCAGATTGCCACAGTTATTTCAGTGGTTTTCGCTGTTATTAGTGAGGCTGTGCAGATTGTGACTGTTATTTTAGTGGTTTTCGCTGTTATTAGTGAGGTTGTGCAGATTGCCACAGTTATTTCAGTGGTTTTCGCTGTTATTAGTGAGGCTTTGCAGATTGTGACCTTTATTTTAGTGGTTTTCGCTGTTATTAGTGAGGTTGTGCAGATTGTGACTGTTATTTCAGTGGTTTTCGCTGTTATTAGTGAGGTTGTGCAGATTGCCACAGTTATTTCAGTGGTTTCCGCTGTTATTAGTGAGGCTTTGCAAATTGTGACTGTTATTTCAGTGGTTTTCGCTGTTATTAGTGAGGTTGTGCAGATTGCCACAGTTATTTCAAAGGTTTTCGCTGTTATTAGTGAGGCTTTGCAGATTGTGACCTTTATTTCAGTGGTTTTCGCTGTTATTAGTGAGGTTGTGCAGATTGCCACAGTTATTTCAGTGGTTTCCGCTGTTATTAGTGAGGCTTTGCAAATTGTGACTGTTATTTCAGTGGTTTTCGCTGTTATTAGTGAGGTTGTGCAGATTGCCACAGTTATTTCAAAGGTTTTCGCTGTTATTAGTGAGGCTTTGCAGATTGTGACCTTTATTTTAGTGGTTTTCGCTGTTATTAGTGAGGTTGTGCAGATTGTGACTGTTATTTCAGTGGTTTTCGCTGTTATTAGTGAGGCTTTGCAGATTGTGACTGTTATTTTAGTGGTTTTCGCTGTTATTAGTGAGGTTGTGCAGATTGCCACAGTTATTTCAGTGGTTTTCGCTGTTATTAGTGAGGCTTTGCAAATTGTGACTGTTATTTCAGTGGTTTTCGCTGTTATTAGTGAGGTTGTGCAGATTGCCACAGTTATTTCAAAGGTTTTCGCTGTTATTAGTGAGGCTTTGCAGATTGTGACCTTTATTTTAGTGGTTTTCGCTGTTATTAGTGAGGTTGTGCAGATTGTGACTGTTATTTCAGTGGTTTTCGCTGTTATTAGTGAGGCTTTGCAGATTGTGACTGTTATTTTAGTGGTTTTCGCTGTTATTAGTGAGGTTGTGCAGATTGCCACAGTTATTTCAGTGGTTTTCGCTGTTATTAGTGAGGATTTGCAGATTGTGACTGTTATTTCAGTGGTTTTCGCTGTTATGAGTGAGGTTGTGCAGATTGCCACAGTTATTTCAGTGGTTTTCGCTGTTATTAGTGAGGCTTTGCAGATTGTGACTGTTATTTTAGTGGTTTTCGCTGTTATTAGTGAGGTTGTGCAGATTGCCACAGTTATTTCAGTGGTTTTCGCTGTTATTAGTGAGGCTTTGCAGATTGTGACTGTTATTTTAGTGGTTTTCGCTGTTATTAGTGAGGTTGTGCAGATTGCCACAGTTATTTCAGTGGTTTTCGCTGTTATTAGTGAGGCTTTGCAGATTGTGACTGTTATTTCAGTGGTTTTCGCTGTTATTAGTGAGGTTGTGCAGATTGCCACAGTTATTTCAGTGGTTTTCGCTGTTATTAGTGAGGCTTTGCAGATTGTGACTGTTATTTTAGTGGTTTTCGCTGTTATTAGTGAGGTTGTGCAGATTGCCACAGTTATTTCAGTGGTTTTCGCTGTTATTAGTCAGGCTTTGCAGATTGTGACTGTTATTTTAGTGGTTTTCGCTGTTATTAGTGAGGTTGTGCAGATTGCCACAGTTATTTCAGTGGTTTTCGCTGTTATTAGTGAGGCTTTGCAGATTGTGACTGTTATTTTAGTGGTTTTCGCTGTTATTAGTGAGGCTTTGCAGATTGCCACAGTTATTTCAGTGGTTTTCGCTGTTATTAGTGAGGTTGTGCAGATTGCCACAGTTATTTCAGTGGTTTTTGCTGTTATTAGTGAGGCTTTGCAGATTGTGACTGTTATTTCAGTGGTTTTCGCTGTTATTAGTGAGGTTGTGCAGATTGCCACAGTTATTTCAGTGGTTTTTGCTGTTATTAGTGAGGCTTTGCAGATTGTGACTGTTATTTTAGTGGTTTTCGCTGTTATTAGTGAGGTTGTGCAGATTGCCACAGTTATTTCAGTGGTTTTCGCTGTTATTAGTGAGGCTTTGCAGATTGTGACTGTTATTTTAGTGGTTTTCGCTGTTATTAGTGAGGTTGTGCAGATTGCCACAGTTATTTCAGTGGTTTTCGCTGTTATTAGTGAGGCTTTGCAGATTATGACTGTTATTTCAGTGGTTTTCGCTGTTATTAGTGAGGTTGTGCAGATTGCCACAGTTATTTCAGTGGTTTTCGCTGTTATTAGTGAGGCTTTGCAGATTGTGACTGTTATTTTAGTGGTTTTCGCTGTTATTAGTGAGGTTGTGCAGATTGCCACAGTTATTTCAGTGGTTTTCGCTGTTATTAGTGAGGCTTTGCAGATTGTGACCTTTATTTTAGTGGTTTTCGCTGTTATTAGTGAGGTTGTGCAGATTGTGACTGTTATTTCAGTGGTTTTCGCTGTTATTAGTGAGGTTGTGCAGATTGCCACAGTTATTTCAGTGGTTTTCGCTGTTATTAGTGAGGCTTTGCAAATTGTGACTGTTATTTCAGTGGTTTTCGCTGTTATTGGTGAGGTTGTGCAGATTGCCACAGTTATTTCAAAGGTTTTCGCTGTTATTAGTGAGGCTTTGCAGATTGTGACCTTTATTTAAGTGGTTTTCGCTGTTATTAGTGAGGTTGTGCAGATTGTGACTGTTATTTCAGTGGTTTTCGCTGTTATTAGTGAGGCTTTGCAGATTGTGACTGTTATTTTAGTGGTTTTCGCTGTTATTAGTGAGGTTGTGCAGATTGCCACAGTTATTTCAGTGGTTTTCGCTGTTATTAGTGAGGCTTTGCAAATTGTGACTGTTATTTCAGTGGTTTTCGCTGTTATTAGTGAGGTTGTGCAGATTGCCACAGTTATTTCAAAGGTTTTCGCTGTTATTAGTGAGGCTTTGCAGATTGTGACCTTTATTTTAGTGGTTTTCGCTGTTATTAGTGAGGTTGTGCAGATTGTGACTGTTATTTCAGTGGTTTTCGCTGTTATTAGTGAGGCTTTGCAGATTGTGACTGTTATTTTAGTGGTTTTCGCTGTTATTAGTGAGGTTGTGCAGATTGCCACAGTTATTTCAGTGGTTTTCACTGTTATTAGTGAGGCTTTGCAGATTGTGACTGTTATTTCAGTGGTTTTCGCTGTTATGAGTGAGGTTGTGCAGATTGCCACAGTTATTTCAGTGGTTTTCGCTGTTATTAGTGAGGCTTTGCAGATTGTGACTGTTATTTTAGTGGTTTTCGCTGTTATTAGTGAGGTTGTGCAGATTGCCACAGTTATTTCAGTGGTTTTCGCTGTTATTAGTGAGGCTTTGCAGATTGTGACTGTTATTTTAGTGGTTTTCGCTGTTATTAGTGAGGTTGTGCAGATTGCCACAGTTATTTCAGTGGTTTTCGCTGTTATTAGTGAGGCTTTGCAGATTGTGACTGTTATTTCAGTGGTTTTCGCTGTTATTAGTGAGGTTGTGCAGATTGCCACAGTTATTTCAGTGGTTTTCGCTGTTATTAGTGAGGCTTTGCAGATTATGACTGTTATTTCAGTGGTTTTCGCTGTTATTAGTGAGGTTGTGCAGATTGCCACAGTTATTTCAGTGGTTTTCGCTGTTATTAGTGAGGCTTTGCAGATTGTGACTGTTATTTCAGTGGTTTTCGCTGTTATTAGTGAGGTTGTGCAGATTGCCACAGTTATTTCAGTGGTTTTCGCTGTTATTAGTGAGGCTTTGCAGATTGTGACTGTTATTTCAGTGGTTTTCGCTGTTATTAGTGAGGTTGTGCAGATTGCCACAGTTATTTCAGTGGTTTTCGCTGTTATTAGTGAGGCTTTGCAGATTGTGACCTTTATTTTAGTGGTTTTCGCTGTTATTAGTGAGGTTGTGCAGATTGTGACTGTTATTTCAGTGGTTTTCGCTGTTATTAGTGAGGCTTTGCAGATTGTGACTGTCATTTTAGTGGTTTTCGCTGTTATTAGTGAGGTTGTGCAGATTGCCACAGTTATTTCAGTGGTTTTCGCTGTTATTAGTGAGGCTTTGCAGATTGTGACTGTTATTTTAGTGGTTTTCGCTGTTATTAGTTAGGTTGTGCAGATTGCCACAGTTATTTCAGTGGTTTTCGCTGTTATTAGTCAGGCTTTGCCGATTGTGACTGTTATTTTAGTGGTTTTCGCTGTTATTAGTGAGGTTGTGCAGATTGCCACAGTTATTTCAGTGGTTTTCGCTGTTATTAGTGAGGCTTTGCAGATTGTGACTGTTATTTTAGTGGTTTTCGCTGTTATTAGTGAGGTTGTGCAGATTGCCACAGTTATTTCAGTGGTTTTCGCTGTTATTAGTCAGGCTTTGCAGATTGTGACTGTTATTTTAGTGGTTTTCGCTGTTATTAGTGAGGTTGTGCAGATTGCCACAGTTATTTCAGTGGTTTTCGCTGTTATTAGTGAGGCTTTGCAGATTGTGACTGTTATTTTAGTGGTTTTCGCTGTTATTAGTGAGGCTTTGCAGATTGCCACAGTTATTTCAGTGGTTTTCGCTGTTATTAGTGAGGTTGTGCAGATTGCCACAGTTATTTCAGTGGTTTTTGCTGTTATTAGTGAGGCTTTGCAGATTGTGACTGTTATTTCAGTGGTTTTCGCTGTTATTAGTGAGGTTGTGCAGATTGCCACAGTTATTTCAGTGGTTTTTGCTGTTATTAGTGAGGCTTTGCAGATTGTGACTGTTATTTTAGTGGTTTTCGCTGTTATTAGTGAGGTTGTGCAGATTGCCACAGTTATTTCAGTGGTTTTCGCTGTTATTAGTGAGGCTTTGCAGATTGTGACTGTTATTTTAGTGGTTTTCGCTGTTATTAGTGAGGTTGTGCAGATTGCCACAGTTATTTCAGTGGTTTTCGCTGTTATTAGTGAGGCTTTGCAGATTATGACTGTTATTTCAGTGGTTTTCGCTGTTATTAGTGAGGTTGTGCAGATTGCCACAGTTATTTCAGTGGTTTTCGCTGTTATTAGTGAGGCTTTGCAGATTGTGACTGTTATTTTAGTGGTTTTCGCTGTTATTAATGAGGTTGTGCAGATTGCCACAGTTATTTCAGTGGTTTTCGCTGTTATTAGTGAGGCTTTGCAGATTGTGACTGTTATTTCAGTGGTTTTCGCTGTTATTAGTGAGGTTGTGCAGATTGCCACAGTTATTTCAGTGGTTTTCGCTGTTATTAGTGAAGCTTTGCAGATTGTGACTGTTATTTCAGTGGTTTTCGCTGTTATTAGTGAGGTTGTGCAGATTGCCACAGTTATTTCAGTGGTTTTCGCTGTTATTAGTGAGGTTTTGCAGATTGTGACTGTTATTTCAGTGGTTTTCGCTGTTATTAGTGAGGTTGTGCAGATTGCCACAGTTGTTTCAGTGGTTTTCGCTGTTATTAGTGAGGCTTTGCAGATTGTGACTGTTATTTTAGTGGTTTTCGCTGTTATTCGTTAGGTTGTGCAGATTGCCACAGTTATTTCAGTGGTTTTCGCTGTTATTAGTCAGGCTTTGCCGATTGTGACTGTTATTTTAGTGGTTTTCGCTGTTATTAGTGAGGTTGTGCAGATTGCCACAGTTATTTCAGTGGTTTTCGCTGTTATTAGTGAGGCTTTGCAGATTGTGACTGTTATTTTAGTGGTTTTCGCTGTTATTAGTGAGGTTGTGCAGATTGCCACAGTTATTTCAGTGGTTTTCGCTGTTATTAGTCAGGCTTTGCAGATTGTGACTGTTATTTTAGTGGTTTTCGCTGTTATTAGTGAGGTTGTGCAGATTGCCACAGTTATTTCAGTGGTTTTCGCTGTTATTAGTGAGGCTTTGCAGATTGTGACTGTTATTTCAGTGGTTTTCGCTGTTATTAGTGAGGTTGTGCAGATTGCCACAGTTATTTCAGTGGTTTTTGCTGTTATTAGTGAGGCTTTGCAGATTGTGACTGTTATTTTAGTGGTTTTCGCTGTTATTAGTGAGGTTGTGCAGATTGCCACAGTTATTTCA
The DNA here is from genome assembly GCA_963971475.1 of Chrysops caecutiens. Taxonomy (NCBI): domain Eukaryota; kingdom Metazoa; phylum Arthropoda; class Insecta; order Diptera; family Tabanidae; genus Chrysops; species Chrysops caecutiens. The sequence continues at coordinate 65,819 of CAXASF010000207.1, read as the reverse complement.
GTGGTTTTCGCTGTTATTAGTGAGGCTTTGCAGATTGTGACTGTTATTTTAGTGGTTTTCGCTGTTATTAGTGAGGTTGTGCAGATTGCCACAGTTATTTCAGTGGTTTTCGCTGTTATTAGTGAGGCTTTGCAGATTATGACTGTTATTTCAGTGGTTTTCGCTGTTATTAGTGAGGTTGTGCAGATTGCCACAGTTATTTCAGTGGTTTTCGCTGTTATTAGTGAGGCTTTGCAGATTGTGACTGTTATTTTAGTGGTTTTCGCTGTTATTAATGAGGTTGTGCAGATTGCCACAGTTATTTCAGTGGTTTTCGCTGTTATTAGTGAGGCTTTGCAGATTGTGACTGTTATTTCAGTGGTTTTCGCTGTTATTAGTGAGGTTGTGCAGATTGCCACAGTTATTTCAGTGGTTTTCGCTGTTATTAGTGAAGCTTTGCAGATTGTGACTGTTATTTCAGTGGTTTTCGCTGTTATTAGTGAGGTTGTGCAGATTGCCACAGTTATTTCAGTGGTTTTCGCTGTTATTAGTGAGGCTTTGCAGATTGTGACTGTTATTTCAGCGGTTTTCGCTGTTATTAGTGAGGTTGTGCAGATTGCCACAGTTATTTCAGTGGTTTTCGCTGTTATTAGTGAGGCTTTGCAGATTGTGACTGTTATTTTAGTGGTTTTCGCTGTTATTAGTGAGGTTGTGCAGATTGCCACAGTTATTTCAGTGGTTTTCGCTGTTATTAGTGAGGCTTTGCAGATTGTGACTGTTATTTCAGTGGTTTTCGCTGTTATTAGTGAGGTTGTGCAGATTGCCACAGTTATTTCAGTGGTTTTCGCTGTTATTAGTGAGGCTTTGCAGATTGTGACTGTTATTTTAGTGGTTTTCGCTGTTATTAGTTAGGTTGTGCAGATTGCCACAGTTATTTCAGTGGTTTTCGCTGTTATTAGTGAGGCTTTGCAGATTGTGACTGTTATTTTAGTGGTTTTCGCTGTTATTAGTGAGGTTGTGCAGATTGCCACAGTTATTTCAGTGGTTTTCGCTGTTATTAGTGAGGCTTTGCAGATTGTGACTGTTATTTCAGTGGTTTTCGCTGTTATTAGTGAGGTTGTGCAGATTGCCACAGTTATTTCAGTGGTTTTCGCTGTTATTAGTGAGGCTTTGCAGATTTTGACTGTTATTTTAGTGGTTTTCGCTGTTATTAGTGAGGTTGTGCAGATTGCCACAGTTATTTCAGTTGTTTTCGCTGTTATTAGTGAGGCTTTGCAGATTGTGACTGTTATTTCAGTGGTTTTCGCTGTTATTAGTGAGGTTGTGCAGATTGCCACAGTTATTTCAGTGGTTTTCGCTGTTATTAGTGAGGCTTTGCAGATTGTGACTGTTATTTCAGTGGTTTTCGCTGTTATTAGTGAGGTTGTGCAGATTGCCACAGTTATTTCAGTGGTTTTCGCTGTTATTAGTGAGGCTTTGCAGATTGTGACTGTTATTTCAGTGGTTTTCGCTGTTATTAGTGAGGTTGTGCAGATTGCCACAGTTATTTCAGTGGTTTTCGCTGTTATTAGTGAGGCTTTGCAGATTGTGACTGTTATTTCAGTGGTTTTCGCTGTTATTAGTGAGGTTGTGCAGATTGCCACAGTTATTTCAGTGGTTTTCGCTGTTATTAGTGAGGCTTTGCAGATTGTGACCTTTATTTTAGTGGTTTTCGCTGTTATTAGTGAGGTTGTGCAGATTGTGACTGTTATTTCAGTGGTTTTCGCTGTTATTAGTGAGGCTTTGCAGATTGTGGCTGTTATTTTAGTGGTTTTCGCTGTTATTAGTGAGGTTGTGCAGATTGCCACAGTTATTTCAGTGGTTTTCGCTGTTATTAGTGAGGCTTTGCAGATTGTGACTGTTATTTTAGTGGTTTTCGCTGTTATTAGTGAGGTTGTGCAGATTGCCACAGTTATTTCAGTGGTTTTCGCTGTTATTAGTGAGGCTTTGCAGATTGTGACTGTTATTTTAGTGGTTTTCGCTGTTATTAGTGAGGTTGTGCAGATTGCCACAGTTATTTCAGTGGTTTTCGCTGTTATAAGTGAGGCTTTGCAGATTGTGACTGTTATTTCAGTGGTTTTCGCTGTTATTAGTGAGGTTGTGCAGATTGCCACAGTTATTTCAGTGGTTTTCGCTGTTATTAGTGAGGCTTTGCAGATTGTGACTGTTATTTCAGTGGTTTTCGCTGTTATTAGTGAGGTTGTGCAGATTGCCACAGTTATTTCAGTGGTTTTCGCTGTTATTAGTGAGGCTTTGCAGATTATGACTGTTATTTCAGTGGTTTTCGCTGTTATTAGTGAGGTTGTGCAGATTGCCACTGTTATTTCAGTGGTTTTCGCTGTTATTAGTGAGGCTTTGCAGATTGTGACTGTTATTTCAGTGGTTTTCGCTGTTATTAGTGAGGTTGTGCAGATTGCCACAGTTATTTCAGTGGTTTTCGCTGTTATTAGTGAGGCTTTGCAGATTGTGACTGTTATTTCAGTGGTTTTCGCTGTTATTAGTGAGGTTGTGCAGATTGCCACAGTTATTTCAGTGGTTTTCGCTGTTATTAGTGAGGCTTTGCAGATTGTGACCTTTATTTTAGTGGTTTTCGCTGTTATTAGTGAGGTTGTGCAGATTGTGACTGTTATTTCAGTGGTTTTCGCTGTTATTAGTGAGGCTTTGCAGATTGTGACTGTCATTTTAGTGGTTTTCGCTGTTATTAGTGAGGTTGTGCAGATTGCCACAGTTATTTCAGTGGTTTTCGCTGTTATTAGTGAGGCTTTGCAGATTGTGACTGTTATTTTAGTGGTTTTCGCTGTTATTAGTTAGGTTGTGCAGATTGCCACAGTTATTTCAGTGGTTTTCGCTGTTATTAGTCAGGCTTTGCCGATTGTGACTGTTATTTTAGTGGTTTTCGCTGTTATTAGTGAGGTTGTGCAGATTGCCACAGTTATTTCAGTGGTTTTCGCTGTTATTAGTGAGGCTTTGCAGATTGTGACTGTTATTTTAGTGGTTTCCGCTGTTATTAGTGAGGTTGTGCAGATTGCCACAGTTATTTCAGTGGTTTTCGCTGTTATTAGTCAGGCTTTGCAAATTGTGACTGTTATTTTAGTGGTTTTCGCTGTTATTAGTGAGGTTGCGCAGATTGCCACAGTTATTTCAGTGGTTTTCGCTGTTATTAGTGAGGCTTTGCAGATTGTGACTGTTATTTTAGTGGTTTTCGCTGTTATTAGTGAGGCTTTGCAGATTGTGACTGTTATTTCAGTGGTTTTCGCTGTTATTAGTGAGGTTGTGCAGATTGCCACAGTTATTTCAGTGGTTTTCGCTGTTATTAGTGAGGCTTTGCAGATTGTGACTGTTATTTCAGTGGTTTTCGCTGTTATTAGTGAGGTTGTGCAGATTGCCACAGTTATTTCAGTGGTTTTTGCTGTTATTAGTGAGGCTTTGCAGATTGTGACTGTTATTTTAGTGGTTTTCGCTGTTATTAGTGAGGTTGTGCAGATTGCCACAGTTATTTCAGTGGTTTTCGCTGTTATTAGTGAGGCTTTGCAGATTGTGACTGTTATTTCAGCGGTTTTCGCTGTTATTAGTGAGGTTGTGCAGATTGCCACAGTTATTTCAGTGGTTTTCGCTGTTATTAGTGAGGCTTTGCAGATTATGACTGTTATTTCAGTGGTTTTCGCTGTTATTAGTGAGGTTGTGCAGATTGCCACAGTTATTTCAGTGGTTTTCGCTGTTATTAGTGAGGCTTTGCAGATTGTGACTGTTATTTTAGTGGTTTTCGCTGTTATTAATGAGGTTGTGCAGATTGCCACAGTTATTTCAGTGGTTTTCGCTGTTATTAGTGAGGCTTTGCAGATTGTGACTGTTATTTCAGTGGTTTTCGCTGTTATTAGTGAGGTTGTGCAGATTGCCACAGTTATTTCAGTGGTTTTCGCTGTTATTAGTGAAGCTTTGCAGATTGTGACTGTTATTTCAGTGGTTTTCGCTGTTATTAGTGAGGTTGTGCAGATTGCCACAGTTATTTCAGTGGTTTTCGCTGTTATTAGTGAGGTTTTGCAGATTGTGGCTGTTATTTCAGTGGTTTTCGCTGTTATTAGTGAGGTTGTGCAGATTGCCACAGTTATTTCAGTGGTTTTCGCTGTTATTAGTGAGGCTTTGCAGATTGTGACTGTTATTTTAGTGGTTTTCGCTGTTATTAGTTAGGTTGTGCAGATTGCCACAGTTATTTCAGTGGTTTTCGCTGTTATTAGTCAGGCTTTGCCGATTGTGACTGTTATTTTAGTGGTTTTCGCTGTTATTAGTGAGGTTGTGCAGATTGCCACAGTTATTTCAGTGGTTTTCGCTGTTATTAGTGAGGCTTTGCAGATTGTGACTGTTATTTTAGTGGTTTTCGCTGTTATTAGTGAGGTTGTGCAGATTGCCACAGTTATTTCAGTGGTTTTCGCTGTTATTAGTCAGGCTTTGCAGATTGTGACTGTTATTTTAGTGGTTTTCGCTGTTATTAGTGAGGTTGTGCAGATTGCCACAGTTATTTCAGTGGTTTTCGCTGTTATTAGTGAGGCTTTGCAGATTGTGACTGTTATTTCAGTGGTTTTCGCTGTTATTAGTGAGGTTGTGCAGATTGCCACAGTTATTTCAGTGGTTTTTGCTGTTATTAGTGAGGCTTTGCAGATTGTGACTGTTATTTTAGTGGTTTTCGCTGTTATTAGTGAGGTTGTGCAGATTGCCACAGTTATTTCAGTGGTTTTCGCTGTTATTAGTGAGGCTTTGCAGATTGTGACTGTTATTTTAGTGGTTTTCGCTGTTATTAGTGAGGTTGTGCAGATTGCCACAGTTATTTCAGTGGTTTTCGCTGTTATTAGTGAGGCTTTGCAGATTATGACTGTTATTTCAGTGGTTTTCGCTGTTATTAGTGAGGTTGTGCAGATTGCCACAGTTATTTCAGTGGTTTTCGCTGTTATTAGTGAGGCTTTGCAGATTGTGACTGTTATTTTAGTGGTTTTCGCTGTTTATTAATGAGGTTGTGCAGATTGCCACAGTTATTTCAGTGGTTTTCGCTGTTATTAGTGAGGCTTTGCAGATTGTGACTGTTATTTCAGTGGTTTTCGCTGTTATTAGTGAGGTTGTGCAGATTGCCACAGTTATTTCAGTGGTTTTCGCTGTTATTAGTGAAGCTTTGCAGATTGTGACTGTTATTTCAGTGGTTTTCGCTGTTATTAGTGAGGTTGTGCAGATTGCCACAGTTATTTCAGTGGTTTTCGCTGTTATTAGTGAAGCTTTGCAGATTGTGACTGTTATTTCAGTGGTTTTCGCTGTTATTAGTGAGGTTGTGCAGATTGCCACAGTTATTTCAGTGGTTTTCGCTGTTATTAGTGAGGCTTTGCAGATTGTGACTGTTATTTCAGTGGTTTTCGCTGTTATTAGTGAGGTTGTGCAGATTGCCACAGTTATTTCAGTGGTTTTCGCTGTTATTAGTGAGGCTTTGCAGATTGTGACTGTTATTTTAGTGGTTTTCGCTGTTATTAGTTAGGTTGTGCAGATTGCCACAGTTATTTCAGTGGTTTTCGCTGTTATTAGTGAGGCTTTGCAGATTGTGACTGTTATTTTAGTGGTTTTCGCTGTTATTAGTGAGGTTGTGCAGATTGCCACAGTTATTTCAGTGGTTTTCGCTGTTATTAGTGAGGCTTTGCAGATTGTGACTGTTATTTCAGTGGTTTTCGCTGTTATTAGTGAGGTTGTGCAGATTGCCACAGTTATTTCAGTGGTTTTCGCTGTTATTAGTGAGGCTTTGCAGATTGTGACTGTTATTTCAGTGGTTTCCGCTGTTATTAGTGAGGTAGTGCAGATTGCCACAGTTATTTCAGTGGTTTTCGCTGTTATTAGTGAGGCTTTGCAGATTGTGACTGTTATTTTAGTGGTTTTCGCTGTTATTAGTTAGGTTGTGCAGATTGCCACAGTTATTTCAGTGGTTTTCGCTGTTATTAGTCAGGCTTTGCAGATTGTGACTGTTATTTTAGTGGTTTTCGCTGTTATTAGTGAGGTTGTGCAGATTGCCACAGTTATTTCAGTGGTTTTCGCTGTTATTAGTAAGGCTTTGCAGATTGTGACTGTTATTTCAGTGGTTTTCGCTGTTATTAGTGAGGTTGTGCAGATTGCCACAGTTATTTCAGTGGTTTTCGCTGTTATTAGTGAGGCTTTGCAGATTGTGACTGTTATTTCAGTGGTTTTCGCTGTTATTAGTGAGGTTGTGCAGATTGCCACAGTTATTTCAGTGGTTTTCGCTGTTATTAGTGAGGCTTTGCAGATTGTGACTGTTATTTCAGTGGTTTTCGCTGTTATTAGTGAGGTTGTGCAGATTGCCACAGTTATTTCAGTGGTTTTCGCTGTTATTAGTGAGGCTTTGCAGATTGTGACTGTTATTTCAGTGGTTGTCGCTGTTATTAGTGAGGCTTTGCAGATTGCCACAGTTATTTCAGTGGTTTTCGCTGTTATTAGTGAGGCTTTGCAGATTGTGACTGTTATTTTAGTGGTTTTCGCTGTTATTAGTTAGGTTGTGCAGATTGCCACAGTTATTTCAGTGGTTTTCGCTGTTATTAGTGAGGCTTTGCAGATTGTGACTGTTATTTTAGTGGTTTTCGCTGTTATTAGTGAGGTTGTGCAGATTGTGACTGTTATTTCAGTGGTTTTCGCTGTTATTAGTGAGGCTTTGCAGATTGTGACTGTTATTTGAGTGGTTTTCGCTGTTATTAGTGAGGTTGTGAAGATTGCCACAGTTATTTCAGTGGTTTTCGCTGTTATTAGTGAGGCTTTGCAGATTGTGACTGTTATTTCAGTGGTTTTCGCTGTTATTAGTGAGGTTGTGCAGATTGCCACAGTTATTTCAGTGGTTTTCGCTGTTATTAGTGAGGCTTTGCAGATTGTGACTGTTATTTTAGTGGTTTTCGCTGTTATTAGTGAGGTTGTGCAGATTGCCACAGTTGTTTCAGTGGTTTTCGCTGTTATTAGTGAGGCTTTGCAGATTTTGACTGTTATTGAGCTGAGCGAGCGAAGCGAGCGAAGCTCTTATGCGTCGACGAAATATGAAACCTTTGTAACCAAACTCCTCCTAGACCGTTTGATCAATCGATCTGAAATTTTACATACTAATAGTATTTTCGACGGTGAGTGCTAACATCTATTTTTTGTTACTAAATTCGCCAAAAAAAATCACTAGTGGTAGGCTTCTTAGTTAACAATTTTTCTGATGAACGAACCAAAATTAGTACAAAGGTTTGTGTAATGGAAATCTAAATTTAGTTTTTATGTATTTAGAACGATCACTGCGTTTTTTTCCAAGAATTCCAAAATATACGGCAAACAAAATACAATCTTGACAAAAAATCGCTGTCTTTGTAACAATAAACGTTAGTTTTCTTGTATAAATGAATCTATGGTATTGATCTTAGGTAATTAGTTTTCGCGTGCTCGAACCAGATTTAGCTTTTACATAAAGATCTTAGCACAGACACCTGATTGTTTCCGGGGCTTTCGCCAATTCGCTGTGGGGAATCGGAAACTTTGAAGAGAAAATTTATTTTGGTTTACTCAAACCGTAGCAAATGGTTTTTCACAGGTTCTTGAAAAATAGTATTTTTATTCATGAATTTTGAATCATGGGACAAGATAGATTCCGGGAATCAGAAAATTTACAATATTCTTCAGGTTTTGAGGGTACTTTTCCGGTAAAATTTTGAATTTTCAACGGTTTTTTGCCCGTAGCGGCTAAACGCAGCGTCCTAGGGTGTTCGTATGTATGACCGACCCCCATTATTTTGTCATTTACTACCTTTTTGTCATACATGATTTTTCTCTAAATTCAGTTTTTAAAGTTATACATACAAAAGATCGGAAAACTGATAAAACTCAGATTTTGAATTTTTAACAGTTTTTTGCCCGTAGCGGCGAAACTATGCACTTAAGGGGTTCATATGTATGAACGACCCCCCTTATTTTGACATTTTCTACTTCTTTTTCATACATTATTTTTCTCTAAATTGAGTTTAAAGATGTGCATACAAAAGATGGGGAAAATGATAAAATTCAAATTTTGAATTTTCAACAGTTTTTTGCCCGTAGCGGCCAAACGAAGTGTCCCACGTTGTTTATATGTATGAGCGACCCCTATTGTTTTGACATTTCCTGCATTTTTGTCATACAATATTTTCCTATACTGTGAGTTTTTATAAACATGTCCATACCCAAAATTACGATTCTAGCTAATAATTTTGTAAATCATTGAAATCTGATAGTAAAGATGATTGAATGGATTACTGAAAATTGTTTCATATCTTCAATATATGCAAGAAATGAAGCCTCATGACCATCTGATGCGTTTTATGTTCGCCTATCGCATCGGATGGGCTGAAGATCGTTTGGTCGAAGATGAACATTTTTACCGAAAAATTATCTTTTCCGATGAAGTTCATTTCCACCGTGGAGGCTATTTCAATAAGCGAAATTGCCGCCCTCAGAGCCGCCCTCAGAGCCGCCCTCAGTGTCAATGGCGAGAGTTACAGAGCCATGTTAAATGGATTTTAGTTTTTAAAAATTGAATAGTGTTACATCGACGGAATTTGGTTCCAACAGGACGGGGCTGCGACACAGTCAACGATACAATCGATCTTTTGCGCACCTCTTTTGAACATCGAATAATAAAGCGAAATTCTGATCCGAATTGGGCGCCTCAGAGCTGTGATTTGAACCCATTAGACTATTTTTGTGGGGATCTATTAAGGATATATATTACGCTTATCATCCAGAGACGATTGAGTCCTTGAAACACGAAATTGAAGTTGCCATTCACAAGATTGAATGATGTTGTGTTTCACTCGTAAATATAAATGTTCAGTCTTTCTAACAACGTTATAATTTTGGACAAATATTCATTAGTTTTTTTTATATCCGATTCAAATTCCAAATCGTATATGGCCCACCCTTTATCTCTTGAATTTCTCTCACTGAAGGTAATGAAGGGATACCTTCAGAAATGGCCAAATAAATCAGTGTTTAGGGCTGGAATTGTAATACACATATTTTTTACATTAAAACCAAGTCAATACACATGGTATCGACTTGAACCAATTGCTACCAATTATTACATTACCAAAGATGACTATGAAGCAGAGTGTCTATATATCCACCGCTCAGCTCAATTTTGTGTGCGACTTCGCGAACGCCACCTAGTTTTAGTGGTTTTCGCTGTTATTAGTGAGGTTGTGCGGATTGCCACAGTTATTTCAGTGGTTTTCGCTGTTATTAGTGAGGCTTTGTAGATTGTGACTGTTATTTCAGTGGTTTTGGCTGTTATTAGTGAGGTTGTGCAGATTGCCACAGTAATTTCAGTGGTTTTCGCTGTTATTAGTGAGGCTTTGCAGATTGTTGCTGTTATTTCAGTGGTTTTCGCTGTTATTAGTGAGGTTGTGCAGATTGCCACAGTTATTTCAGTGGTTTTCGCTGTTATTAGTGAGGCTTTGCAGATTGTGACTGTTATTTCAGTGGTTTTCGCTGTTATTAGTGAGGTTGTGCAGATTTCCACAGTTATTTCAGTGGTTTTCGCTGTTATTAGTGAGGCTTTGCAGATTGTGACTGTTATTTCAGTGGTTTTCGCTGTTATTAGTGAGGTTGTGCAGATTGCCACAGTTATTTCAGTGGTTTTCGCTGTTATTAGTGAGGCTTTGCAGATTGTGACTGTTATTTCAGTGGTTTTCGCTGTTATTAGTGAGGTTGTGCAGATTGCCACAGTTATTTCAAAGGTTTTCGCTGTTATTAGTGAGGCTTTGCAAATTGTGACCTTTATTTTAGTGGTTTTCGCTGTTATTAGTGAGGTTGTGCAGATTGTGACTGTTATTTCAGTGGTTTTCGCTGTTATTAGTGAGGCTTTGCAGATTGTGACTGTTATTTTAGTGGTTTTCGCTGTTATTAGTGAGGTTGTGCAGATTGCCACAGTTATTTCAGAGGTTTTCGCTGTTATTAGTGAGGCTTTGCAGATTGTGACTGTTATTTTAGTGGTTTTCGCTGTTATTAGTGAGGTTGTGCAGATTGCCACAGTTATTTCAGTGGTTTTCGCTGTTATTAGTGAGGCTTTGCAGATTGTGACTGTTATTTTAGTGGTTTTCGCTGTTATTAGTGAGGTTGTGCAGATTGCCACAGTTATTTCAGTGGTTTTCGCTGTTATTAGTGAGGCTTTGCAGATTGTGACTGTTATTTCAGTGGTTTTCGCTGTTATTAGTGAGGTTGTGCAGATTGCCACAGTTATTTCAGTGGTTTTCGCTGTTATTAGTGAGGCTTTGCAGATTGTGACTGTTATTTCAGTGGTTTTCGCTGTTATTAGTGAGGTTGTGCAGATTGCCACAGTTATTTCAGTGGTTTTCGCTGTTATTAGTGAGGCTTTGCAGATTATGACTGTTATTTCAGTGGTTTTCGCTGATATTAGTGAGGTTGTGCAGATTGCCACAGTTATTTCAGTGGTTTTCGCTGTTATTAGTGAGGCTTTGCAGATTGTGACTGTTATTTCAGTGGTTTTCGCTGTTATTAGTGAGGTTGTGCAGATTGCCACAGTTATTTCAGTGGTTTTCGCTGTTATTAGTGAGGCTTTGCAGATTGTGACTGTTATTTCAGTGGTTTTCGCTGTTATTAGTGAGGTTGTGCAGATTGCCACAGTTATTTCAGTGGTTTTCGCTGTTATTAGTGAGGCTTTGCAGATTGTGACCTTTATTTTAGTGGTTTTCGCTGTTATTAGTGAGGTTGTGCAGATTGTGACTGTTATTTCAGTGGTTTTCGCTGTTATTAGTGAGGCTTTGCAGATTGTGACTGTCATTTTAGTGGTTTTCGCTGTTATTAGTGAGGTTGTGCAGATTGCCACAGTTATTTCAGTGGTTTTCGCTGTTATTAGTGAGGCTTTGCAGATTGTGACTGTTATTTCAGTGGTTTTCGCTGTTATTAGTGAGGTTGTGCAGATTGCCACAGTTATTTCAGTGGTTTTCGCTGTTATTAGTGAGGCTTTGCAGATTGTGACTGTTATTTTAGTGGTTTTCGCTGTTATTAGTGAGGTTGTGCAGATTGCCACAGTTATTTCAGTGGTTTTCGCTGTTATTAGTGAGGTTTTGCAGATTGTGACTGTTATTTCAGTGGTTTTCGCTGTTATTAGTGAGGTTGTGCAGATTGCCACAGTTATTTCAGTGGTTTTCGCTGTTATCAGTGAGGCTTTGCAGATTGTGACTGTTATTTTAGTGGTTTTCGCTGTTATTAGTTAGGTTGTGCAGATTGCCACAGTTATTTCAGTGGTTTTCGCTGTTATTAGTCAGGCTTTGCCGATTGTGACTGTTATTTTAGTGGTTTTCGCTGTTATTAGTGAGGTTGTGCAGATTGCCACAGTTATTTCAGTGGTTTTCGCTGTTATTAGTGAGGCTTTGCAGATTGTGACTGTTATTTTAGTGGTTTTCGCTGTTATTAGTGAGGTTGAGCAGATTGCCACAGTTATTTCAGTGGTTTTCGCTGTTATTAGTCAGGCTTTGCAGATTGTGACTGTTATTTTAGTGGTTTTCGCTGTTATTAGTGAGGTTGTGCAGATTGCCACAGTTATTTCAGTGGTTTTCGCTGTTATTAGTGAGGCTTTGCAGATTGTGACTGTTATTTTAGTGGTTTTCGCTGTTATTAGTGAGGCTTTGCAGATTGTGACTGTTATTTCAGTGGTTTTCGCTGTTTTTAGTGAGGTTGTGCAGATTGCCACAGTTATTTCAGTGGTTTTCGCTGTTATTAGTGAGGCTTTGCAGATTGTGACTGTTATTTCAGTGGTTTTCGCTGTTATTAGTGAGGTTGTGCAGATTGCCACAGTTATTTCAGTGGTTTTCGCTGTTATTAGTGAGGCTTTGCAGATTGTGACTGTTATTTTAGTGGTTTTCGCTGTTATTAGTGAGGTTGTGCAGATTGCCACAGTTATTTCAGTGGTTTTCGCTGTTATTAGTGAGGCTTTGCAGATTGTGACTGTTATTTTAGTGGTTTTCGCTGTTATTAGTGAGGTTGTGCAGATTGCCACAGTTATTTCAGTGGTTTTCGCTGTTATTAGTGAGGCTTTGCAGATTATGACTGTTATTTCAGTGGTTTTCGCTGTTATTAGTGAGGTTGTGCAGATTGCCACAGTTATTTCAGTGGTTTTCGCTGTTATTAGTGAGGCTTTGCAGATTGTGACTTTTATTTTAGTGGTTTTCGCTGTTATTAATGAGGTTGTGCAGATTGCCACAGTTATTTCAGTGGTTTTCGCTGTTATTAGTGAGGCTTTGCAGATTGTGACTGTTATTTCAGTGGTTTTCGCTGTTATTAGTGAGGTTGTGCAGATTGCCACAGTTATTTCAGTGGTTTTCGCTGTTATTAGTGAGGCTTTGCAGATTGTGACTGTTATTTCAGTGGTTTTCGCTGTTATTAGTGAGGTTGTGCAGATTGCCACAGTTATTTCAGTGGTTTTCGCTGTTATTAGTGAGGCTTTGCAGATTGTGACTGTTATTTCAGTGGTTTTCGCTGTTATTAGTGAGGTTGTGCAGATTGCCACAGTTATTTCAGTGGTTTTCGCTGTTATTAGTGAGGCTTTGCAGATTGTGACTGTTATTTCAGTGGTTTTCGCTGTTATTAGTGAGGTTGTGCAGATTGCCACAGTTATTTCAGTGGTTTTCGCTGTTATTAGTGAGGCTTTGCAGATTGTGACTGTTATTTCAGTGGTTTTCGCTGTTATTAGTGAGGTTGTGCAGATTGCCACAGTTATTTCAGTGGTTTTCGCTGTTATTAGTGAGGCTTTGCAGATTGTGACTGTTATTTTAGTGGTTTTCGCTGTTATTAGTTAGGTTGTGCAGATTGCCACAGTTATTTCAGTGGTTTTCGCTGTTATTAGTGAGGCTTTGCAGATTGTGACTGTTATTTTAGTGGTTTTCGCTGTTATTAGTGAGGTTGTGCAGATTGCCACAGTTATTTCAGTGGTTTTCGCTGTTATTAGTGAGGCTTTGCAGATTGTGACTGTTATTTCAGTGGTTTTCGCTGTTATTAGTGAGGTTGTGCAGATTGCCACAGTTATTTCAGTGGTTTTCGCTGTTATTAGTGAGGCTTTGCAGATTGTGACTGTTATTTTAGTGGTTTTCGCTGTTATTAGTGAGGTTGTGCAGATTGCCACAGTTATTTCAGTTGTTTTCGCTGTTATTAGTGAGGCTTTGCAGATTGTGACTGTTATTTCAGTGGTTTTCGCTGTTATTAGTGAGGTTGTGCAGAGTGCCACAGTTATTTCAGTGGTTTTCGCTGTTATTAGTGAGGCTTTGCAGATTGTGACTGTTATTTCAGTGGTTTTCGCTGTTATTAGTGGGGTTGTGCAGATTGCCAAAGTTATTTCAGTGGTTTTCGCTGTTATTAGTGAGGCTTTGCAGATTGTGACTGTTATTTCAGTGGTTTTCGCTGTTATTAGTGAGGTTGTGCAGATTGCCACAGTTATTTCAGTGGTTTTCGCTGTTATTAGTGAGGCTTTGCAGATTGTGACTGTTATTTCAGTGGTTTTCGCTGTTATTAGTGAGGTTGTGCAGATTGCCACAGTTATTTCAGTGGTTTTCGCTGTTATTAGTGAGGCTTTGCAGATTGTGACTGTTATTTCAGTGGTTTTCGCTGTTATTAGTGAGGTTGTGCAGATTGCCACAGTTATTTCAGTGGTTTTCGCTGTTATTAGTGAGGCTTTGCAGATTGTGACCTTTATTTTAGTGGTTTTCGCTGTTATTTGTGAGGTTGTGCAGATTTTGACTGTTATTTCAGTGGTTTTCGCTGTTATTAGTGAGGCTTTGCAGATTGTGGCTGTTATTTTAGTGGTTTTCGCTGTTATTAGTGAGGTTGTGCAGATTGTCACAGTTATTTCAGTGGTTTTCGCTGTTATTAGTGAGGCTTTGCAGATTGTGACTGTTATTTCAGTGCTTTTCGCTGTTATTAGTGAGGTTGTGCAGATTGCCACAGTTATTTCAGTGGTTTTCGCTGTTATTAGTGAGGCTTTGCAGATTGTGACTGTTATTTTAGTGGTTTTCGCTGTTATTAGTGAGGTTGTGCAGATTGCCACAGTTATTTCAGTGGTTTTCGCTGTTATTAGTGAGGCTTTGCAGATTGTGACTGTTATTTCAGTGGTTTTCGCTGTTATTAGTGGGGTTGTGCAGATTGCCAAAGTTATTTCAGTGGTTTTCGCTGTTATTAGTGAGGCTTTGCAGATTGTGACTGTTATTTCAGTGGTTTTCGCTGTTATTAGTGAGGTTGTGCAGATTGCCACAGTTATTTCAGTGGTTTTCGCTGTTATTAGTGAGGCTTTGCAGATTGTGACTGTTATTTCAGTGGTTTTCGCTGTTATTAGTGAGGTTGTGCAGATTGCCACAGTTATTTCAGTGGTTTTCGCTGTTATTAGTGAGGCTTTGCAGATTGTGACTGTTATTTCAGTGGTTTTCGCTGTTATTAGTGAGGTTGTGCAGATTGCCACAGTTATTTCAGTGGTTTTCGCTGTTATTAGTGAGGCTTTGCAGATTGTGACCTTTATTTTAGTGGTTTTCGCTGTTATTTGTGAGGTTGTGCAGATTTTGACTGTTATTTCAGTGGTTTTCGCTGTTATTAGTGAGGCTTTGCAGATTGTGGCTGTTATTTTAGTGGTTTTCGCTGTTATTAGTGAGGTTGTGCAGATTGTCACAGTTATTTCAGTGGTTTTCGCTGTTATTAGTGAGGCTTTGCAGATTGTGACTGTTATTTCAGTGCTTTTCGCTGTTATTAGTGAGGTTGTGCAGATTGCCACAGTTATTTCAGTGGTTTTCGCTGTTATTAGTGAGGCTTTGCAGATTGTGACTGTTATTTTAGTGGTTTTCGCTGTTATTAGTGAGGTTGTGCAGATTGCCACAGTTATTTCAGTGGTTTTCGCTGTTATTAGTGAGGCTTTGCAGATTGTGACTGTTATTTCAGTGGTTTTCGCTGTTATTAGTGAGGTAGTGCAGATTGCCACAGTTATTTCAGTGGTTTTCGCTGTTATTAGTGAGGCTTTGCAGATTGTGACTGTTATTTTAGTGGTTTTCGCTGTTATTAGTTAGGTTGTGCAGATTGCCACAGTTATTTCAGTGGTTTTCGCTGTTATTAGTCAGGCTTTGCAGATTGTGACTGTTATTTTAGTGGTTTTCGCTGTTATTAGTGAGGTTGTGCAGATTGCCACAGTCATTTCAGTGGTTTTCGCTGTTATTAGTGAGGCTTTGCAGATTGTGACTGTTATTTTAGTGGTTTTCGCTGTTATTAGTGAGGTTGTGCAGATTGCCACAGTTATTTCAGTGGTTTTCGCTGTTATTAGTCAGGCTTTGCAGATTGTGACTGTTATTTTAGTGGTTTTCGCTGTTATTAGTGAGGTTGTGCAGATTGCCACAGTTATTTCAGTGGTTTTCGCTATTATTAGTGAGGCTTTGCAGATTGTGACTGTTATTTTAGTGGTTTTCGCTGTTATTAGTGAGGCTTTGCAGATTGTGACTGTTATTTCAGTGGTTTTCGCTGTTATTAGTGAGGTTGTGCAGATTGCCACAGTTATTTCAGTGGTTTTCGCTGTTATTAGTAAGGCTTTGCAGATTGTGACTGTTATTTCAGTGATTTTCGCTGTTATTAGTGAGGTTGTGCAGATTGCCACAGTTATTTCAGTGGTTTTCGCTGTTATTAGTGAGGCTTTGCAGATTGTGACTGTTATTTTAGTGGTTTTCGCTGTTATTAGTGAGGCTTTGCAGATTGTGACTGTTATTTCAGTGGTTTTCGCTGTTATTAGTGAGGTTGTGCAGATTGCCACAGTTATTTCAGTGGTTTTCGCTGTTATTAGTGAGGCTTTGCAGATTGTGACCTTTATTTTAGTGGTTTTCGCTGTTATTTGTGAGGTTGTGCAGATTTTGACTGTTATTTCAGTGGTTTTCGCTGTTATTAGTGAGGCTTTGCAGATTGTGGCTGTTATTTTAGTGGTTTTCGCTGTTATTAGTGAGGTTGTGCAGATTGTCACAGTTATTTCAGTGGTTTTCGCTGTTATTAGTGAGGCTTTGCAGATTGTGACTGTTATTTCAGTGCTTTTCGCTGTTATTAGTGAGGTTGTGCAGATTGCCACAGTTATTTCAGTGGTTTTCGCTGTTATTAGTGAGGCTTTGCAGATTGTGACTGTTATTTTAGTGGTTTTCGCTGTTATTAGTGGGGTTGTGCAGATTGCCACAGTTATTTCAGTGGTTTTCGCTGTTATTAGTGAGGCTTTGCAGATTGTGACTGTTATTTCAGTGGTTTTCGCTGTTATTAGTGAGGTAGTGCAGATTGCCACAGTTATTTCAGTGGTTTTCGCTGTTATTAGTGAGGCTTTGCAGATTGTGACTGTTATTTTAGTGGTTTTCGCTGTTATTAGTTAGGTTGTGCAGATTGCCACAGTTATTTCAGTGGTTTTCGCTGTTATTAGTCAGGCTTTGCAGATTGTGACTGTTATTTTAGTGGTTTTCGCTGTTATTAGTGAGGTTGTGCAGATTGCCACAGTCATTTCAGTGGTTTTCGCTGTTATTAGTGAGGCTTTGCAGATTGTGACTGTTATTTTAGTGGTTTTCGCTGTTATTAGTGAGGTTGTGCAGATTGCCACAGTTATTTCAGTGGTTTTCGCTGTTATTAGTCAGGCTTTGCAGATTGTGACTGTTATTTTAGTGGTTTTCGCTGTTATTAGTGAGGTTGTGCAGATTGCCACAGTTATTTCAGTGGTTTTCGCTATTATTAGTGAGGCTTTGCAGATTGTGACTGTTATTTTAGTGGTTTTCGCTGTTATTAGTGAGGCTTTGCAGATTGTGACTGTTATTTCAGTGGTTTTCGCTGTTATTAGTGAGGTTGTGCAGATTGCCACAGTTATTTCAGTGGTTTTCGCTGTTATTAGTAAGGCTTTGCAGATTGTGACTGTTATTTCAGTGATTTTCGCTGTTATTAGTGAGGTTGTGCAGATTGCCACAGTTATTTCAGTGGTTTTCGCTGTTATTAGTGAGGCTTTGCAGATTGTGACTGTTATTTTAGTGGTTTTCGCTGTTATTAGTGAGATTGTGCAGATTGCCACAGTTATTTCAGTGGTTTTCGCTGTTATTAGTGAGGCTTTGCAGATTGTGACTGTTATTTTAGTGGTTTTCGCTGTTATTAGTGAGGTTGTGCAGATTGCCACAGTTATTTCAGTGGTTTTCGCTGTTATTAGTCAGGCTTTGCAGATTGTGACTGTTATTTCAGTGGTTTTCGCTGTTATTAGTGAGGTTGTGCAGATTGCCACAGTTATTTCAGTGGTTTTCGCTGTTATTAGTGAGGCTTTGCAGATTGTGACTGTTATTTCAGTGGTTTTCGCTGTTATTAGTGAGGTTGTGCAGAGTGCCACAGTTATTTCAGTGGTTTTCGCTGTTATTAGTGAGGCTTTGCAGATTGTGACTGTTATTTCAGTGGTTTTCGCTGTTATTAGTGGGGTTGTGCAGATTGCCAAAGTTATTTCAGTGGTTTTCGCTGTTATTAGTGAGGCTTTGCAGATTGTGACTGTTATTTCAGTGGTTTTCGCTGTTATTAGTGAGGTTGTGCAGATTGCCACAGTTATTTCACTGGTTTTCGCTGTTATTAGTGAGGCTTTGCAGATTGTGACTGTTATTTCAGTGGTTTTCGCTGTTATTAGTGAGGTTGTGCAGATTGCCACAGTTATTTCACTGGTTTTCGCTGTTATTAGTGAGGCTTTGCAGATAGTGACTGTTATTTCAGTGGTTTTCGCTGTTATTAGTGAGGTTGTGCAGATTGCCACAGTTATTTCACTGGTTTTCGCTGTTATAAGTGAGGCTTTGCAGATTGTGACTGTTATTTCAGTGGTTTTCGCTGTTATTAGTGAGGTTGTGCAGAATGCCACAGTTATTTCAGTGGTTTTCGCTGTTATTAGTGAGGCTTTGCAGATTGTGACTGTTATTTCAGTGGTTTTCGCTGTTATTAGTGAGGCTGTGCAGATTGCCACAGTTATTTCACTGGTTTTCGCTGTTATTAGTGAGGCTTTGCAGATTGTGACTGTTATTTCAGTGGTTTTCGCTGTTATTAGTGAGGTTGTGCAGATTGCCACAGTTATTTCACTGGTTTTCGCTGTTATTAGTGAGGCTTTGCAGATTGTGACTGTTATTTCAGTGGTTTTCGCTGTTATTAGTGAGGTTGTGCAGATTGCCACAGTTATTTCACTGGTTTTCGCTGTTATAAGTGAGGCTTTGCAGATTGTGACTGTTATTACAGTGGTTTTCGCTGTTATTAGTGAGGTTGTGCAGATTGCCACAGTTGTTTCACTGGTTTTCGCTGTTATAAGTGAGGCTTTGCAGATTGTGACTGTTATTTCAGTGGTTTACGCTGTTATTAGTGAGATTGTGCAGATTGCCACAGTTATTTCAGTGGTTTTCGCTGTTATTAGTGAGGCTTTGCAGATTGTGACTGTTATTTCAGTGGTTTTCGCTGTTATTAGTGAGGTTGTGCAGATTGCCACAGTTATTTCAGTGGTTTTCGCTGTTATTAGTGAGGCTTTGCAGATTGTGACTGTTATTTCAGTGGTTTTCGCTGTTATTAGTGAGGTTGTGCAGATTGCCACAGTTATTTCAGTGGTTTTCGCTGTTATTAGTGAGGCTTTGCAGATTGTGACTGTTATTTCAGTGGTTTTCGCTGTTATTAGTGAGGTTGTGCAGATTGCCACAGTTATTTCAGTGGTTTTCGCTGTTATTAGTGAGGCTTTGCAGATTGTGACTGTTATTTCAGTGGTTTTCGCTGTTATTAGTGAGGTTGTGCAGATTGCCACAGTTATTTCACTGGTTTTCACTGTTATAAGTGAGGCTTTGCAGATTGTGACTGTTATTTCAGTGGTTTTCGCTGTTATTAGTGAGATTGTGCAGATTGCCACAGTTATTTCAGTGGTTTTCGCTGTTATTAGTGAGGCTTTGCAGATTGTCACTGTTATTTCAGTGGTTTTCGCTGTTATTAGTGAGGTTGTGCAGATTGCCACAGTTATTTCAGTGGTTTTCGCTGTTACTAGTGAGGCTTTGCAGATTGTGACTGTTATTTCAGTGGTTTTCGCTGTTATTAGTGAGGTTGTGCAGATTGCCACAGTTATTTCAGTGGTTTTCGCTGTTATTAGTGAGGCTTTGCAGATTGTGACTGTTATTTCAGTGGTTTTCGCTGTTATTAGTGAGGTTGTGCAGATTGCCACAGTTATTTCAGTGGTTTTCGCTGTTATTAGTGAGGCTTTGCAGATTGTGACTGTTATTTCAGTGGTTTTCGCTGTTATTAGTGAGGTTGTGCAGATTGCCACAGTTATTTCACTGGTTTTCGCTGTCATTAGTGAGGCTTTGCAGATTGTGACTGTTATTTCAGTGGTTTTCGCTGTTATTAGTGAGGTTGTGCAGATTGCCACAGTTATTTCACTGGTTTTCGCTGTTATTAGTGAGGCTTTGCAGATTGTGACTGTTATTTCAGTGGTTTTCGCTGTTATTAGTGAGGTTGTGCAGATTGCCACAGTTATTTCAGTGGTTTTCGCTGTTATTAGTGAGGCTTTGCAGATTGTGACTGTTATTTCAGTGGTTTTCGCTGTTATTAGTGAGGTTGTGCAGATTGCCACAGTTATTTCACTGGTTTTCGCTGTTATAAGTGAGGCTTTGCAGATTTTGACTGTTATTTCAGTGGTTTTCGCTGTTATGAGTGAGGTTGTGCAGATTGCCACAGTTATTTCACTGGTTTTCGCTGTTATTAGTGAGGCTTTGCAGATTGTAACTGTTATTTCAGTGGTTTTCGCTGTTATTAGTGAGGTTGTGCAGATTGCCACAGTTATTTCAGTGGTTTTCGCTGTTATTAGTGAGGCTTTGCAGATTGTGACTGTTATTTCAGTGGTTTTCGCTGTTATTAGTGAGGTTGTGCAGATTGCCACAGTTATTTCACTGGTTTTCGCTGTTATTAGTGAGGCTTTGCAGATTGTGACTGTTATTTCAGTGGTTTTCGCTGTTATTAGTGAGATTGTGCAGATTGCCACAGTTATTTCAGTGGTTTTCGCTGTTATTAGTGAGGCTTTGCAGATTGTGACTGTTATTTCAGTGGTTTTCGCTGTTATTAGTGAGGTTGTGCAGATTGCCACAGTTATTTCAGTGGTTTTCGCTGTTATAAGTGAGGCTTTGCAGATTGTGACTGTTATTTCAGTGGTTTTCGCTGTTATTAGTGAGGTTGTGCAGATTGCCACAGTTATTTCACTGGTTTTCGCTGTTATTAGTGAGGTTGTGCAGATTGCCACAGTTATTTCACTGGTTTTCGCTGTTATAAGTGAGGCTTTGCAGATTGTGGCTGTTATTTCAGTGGTTTTCGCTGTTATTAGTGAGATTGTGCAGATTGCCACAGTTATTTCAGTGGTTTTCGCTGTTATTAGTGAGGCTTTGCAGATTGTGACTGTTATTTCAGTGGTTTTCGCTGTTATTAGTGAGGTTGTGCAGATTGCCACAGTTATTTCACTGGTTTTCGCTGTTATAAGTGAGGCTTTGCAGATTGTGACTGTTATTTCAGTGGTTTTCGCTGTTATTAGTGAGGTTGTGCAGATTGCCACAGTTATTTCAGTGGTTTTCGCTGTTATTAGTGAGGCTTTGCAGATTGTGACTGTTATTTCAGTGGTTTTCGCTGTTATTAGTGAGGTTGTGCAGATTGCCGCAGTTATTTCAGTGGTTTTCGCTGTTATTAGTGAGGCTTTGCAGATTGTGACTGTTATTTCAGTGGTTTTCGCTGTTATTAGTGAGGTTGTGCAGATTGCCACAGTTATTTCACTGGTTTTCGCTGTTATTAGTGAGGCTTTGCAGATTGTGACTGTTATTTCAGTGGTTTTCGCTGTTATTAGAGAGGTTGTGCAGATTGCCACAGTTATTTCACTGGTTTTCGCTGTTATAAGTGAGGCTTTGCAGATTGTGACTGTTATTTCAGTGGTTTTCGCTGTTATTAGTGAGGTTGTGCAGATTGCCACAGTTATTTCACTGGTTTTCGCTGTTATAAGTGAGGCTTTGCAGATTGTGACTGTTATTTCAGTGGTTTTCGCTGTTATTAGTGAGGTTGTGCAGATTGCCACAGTTATTTCAGTGGTTTTCGCTGTTATTAGTGAGGCTTTGCAGATTGTGACTGTTATTTCAGTGGTTTTCGCTGTTATTAGTGAGGTTGTGCAGATTGCCACAGTTATTTCAGTGGTTTTCGCTGTTATTAGTGAGGCTTTGCAGATTGTGACTGTTATTTCAGTGGTTTTCGCTGTTATTAGTGAGGTTGTGCAGATTGCCACAGTTATTTCAGTGGTTTTCGCTGTTATTAGTGAGGCTTTGCAGATTGTGACTGTTATTTCAGTGGTTTTCGCTGTTATTAGTGAGGTTGTGCAGATTGCCACAGTTATTTCACTGGTTTTCGCTGTTATAAGTGAGGCTTTGCAGATTGTGACTGTTATTTCACTGGTTTTCGCTGTTATTAGTGAGGTTGTGCAGATTGCCACAGTTATTTCACTGGTTTTCGCTGTTATTAGTGAGGCTTTGCAGATTGTGACTGTTATTTCAGTGGTTTTCGCTGTTATTAGTGAGGTTGTGCAGATTGCCACAGTTATTTCACTGGTTTTCGCTGTTATTAGTGAGGCTTTGCAGATTGTGACTGTTATTTCAGTGGTTTTCACTGTTATTAGTGAGGTTGTGCAGATTGCCACAGTTATTTCAGTGGTTTTCGCTGTTATTAGTGAGGCTGTGCAGATTGTGACTGTTATTTCAGTGGTTTTCGCTGTTATTAGTGAGGTTGTGCAGATTGCCACAGTTATTTCACTGGTTTTCGCTGTTATTAGTGAAGCTTTGCAGATTGTGACTGTTATTTCAATGGTTTTCGCTGTTATTAGTGAGATTGTGCAGATTGCCACAGTTATTTCATTGGTTTTCGCTGTTATTAGTGAGGCTTTGCAGATTGTGACTGTTATTTCAGTGGTTTTCGCTGTTATTAGTGAGGTTGTGCAGATTGCCACAGTTATTTCACTGGTTTTCGCTGTTATTAGTGAGGCTTTGCAGATTGTGACTGTTATTTCAGTGGTTTTCGCTGTTATTAGTGAGGTTGTGCAGATTGCCACAGTTATTTCACTGGTTTTCGCTGTTATAAGTGAGGCTTTGCAGATTGTGACTGTTATTTCAGTGGTTTTCGCTGTTATTAGTGAGATTGTGCAGATTGCCACAGTTATTTCAGTGGTTTTCGCTGTTATTAGTGAGGCTTTGCAGATTGTGACTGTTATTTCAGTGGTTTTCGCAGTTATTAGTGAGGCTTTACAGATTGTGACTGTTATTTCAGTGGTTTTCGCTGTTATTAGTGAGGTTGTGCAGATTGCCACAGTTATTTCACTGGTTTTCGCTGTTATTAGTGAGGCTTTGCAGATTGTGACTGTTATTTCAGTGGTTTTCGCTGTTATTAGTGAGGTTGTGCAGATTGCCACAGTTATTTCAGTGGTTTTCGCTGTTATTAGTGAGGCTTTGCAGATTGTGACTGTTATTTCAGTGGTTTTCGCTGTTATTAGTGAGGTTGTGCAGATTGCCACAGTTATTTCAGTGGTTTTCGCTGTTATTAGTGAGGCTTTGCAGATTGTGACTGTTATTTCAGTGGTTTTCGCTGTTATTAGTGAGGTTGTGCAGATTGCCACAGTTATTTCACTGGTTTTCGCTGTTATTAGTGAGGCTTTGCAGATTGTGACTGTTATTTCAGTGGTTTTCGCTGTTATTAGTGAGGTTGTGCAGATTGACACAGTCATTTCACTGGTTTTCGCTGTTATTAGTGAGGCTTTGCAGATTGTGACTGTTATTTCAGTGGTTTTCGCTGTTATTAGTGAGGATGTGCAGATTGCCACAGTTATTTCACTGGTTTTCGCTGTTATAAGTGAGGCTTTGCAGATTGTGACTGTTATTTCAGTGGTTTTCGCTGTTATTAGTGAGGTTGTGCAGATTGCCACAGTTATTTCAGTGGTTTTCGCTGTTATTAGTGAGGCTTTGCAGATTGTGACTGTTATTTCAGTGGTTTTCGCTGTAATTAGTGAGGTTGTGCTGATTGCCACAGTTATTTCAGTGGTTTTCGCTGTTATTAGTGAGGCTTTGCAGATTGTGACTGTTATTTCAGAGGTTTTCGCTTTTATTAGTGAGGTTGTGCAGATTGCCACAGTTATTTCACTGGTTTTCGCTGTTATAAGTGAGGCTTTGCAGATTGTGACTGTTATTTCAGTGGTTTTCGCTGTTATTAGTGAGGTTGTGCAGTTTGCCACAGTTATTTCACTGGTTTTCGCTGTTATTAGTGAGGCTTTGCAGATTGTGACTGTTATTTCAGTGGTTTTCGCTGTTATTAGTGAGGCTTTGCAGATTGTGACTGTAATTTCAGTGGTTTTCGCTGTTATTAGTGAGGTTGTGCAGATTGCCACAGTTATTTCACTGGTTTTCGCTGTTATTAGTGAGGCTTTGCAGATTGTGACTGTTATTTCAGTGGTTTTCGCTGTTATTAGTGAGGTTGTGCAGATTGCCACAGTTATTTCACTGGTTTTCGCTGTTATAAGTGAGGCTTTGCAGATTGTGACTGTTATTTCAGTGGTTTTCGCTGTTATTAGTGAGGTTGTGCAGATTGCCACAGTTATTTCACTGGTTTTCGCTGTTATTAGTGAGGCTTTGCAGATTGTGACTGTTATTTCAGTGGTTTTCGCTGTTATTAGTGAGGTTGTGCAGATTGCCACAGTTATTTCACTGGTTTTCGCTGTTATAAGTGAGGCTTTGCAGATTGTGACTGTTATTTCAGTGGTTTTCGCTGTTATTAGTGAGGTTGTGCAGATTGCCACAGTTATTTCACTGGTTTTCGCTGTTATAAGTGAGGCTTTGCAGATTGTGACTGTTATTTGAGTGGTTTTCGCTGTTATTAGTGAGGTTGTGCAGATTGCCACAGTTATTTCACTGCTTTTCGCTGTTATTAGTGAGGCTTTGCAGATTGTGACTGTTATTTCAGTGGTTTTCGCTGTTATTAGTGAGATTGTGCAGATTGCCACAGTTATTTCAGTGGTTTTCGCTGTTATTAGTGAGGCTTTGCAGATTGTGACTGTTATTTCAGTGGTTTTCGCTGTTATTAGTGAGGTTGTGCAGATTGCCACAGTTATTTCACTGGTTTTCGCTGTTATAAGTGAGGCTTTGCAGATTGTGACTGTTATTTCAGTGGTTTTCGCTGTTATTAGTGAGGTTGTGCAGATTGCCACAGTTATTTCAGTGGTTTTCGCTGTTATTAGTGAGGCTTTGCAGATTGTGACTGTTATTTCAGTGGTTTTCGCTGTTATTAGTGAGGTTGTGCAGATTGCCACAGTTATTTCAGTGGTTTTCGCTGTTATTATTGAGGCTTTGCAGATTGTGACTGTTATTTCAGTGGTTTTCGCTGTTATTAGTGAGGTTGTGCAGATTGCCACAGTTATTTCAGTGGTTTTCGCTGTTATTAGTGAGGCTTTGCAGATTGTGACTGTTATTTCAGTGGTTTTCGCTGTTATTAGTGAGGTTGTGCAGATTGCCACAGTTATTTCACTGGTTTTCGCTGTTATAAGTGAGGCTTTGCAGATTGTGACTGTTATTTCAGTGGTTTTCGCTGTTATTAGTGAGGTTGTGCAGATTGCCACAGTTATTTCACTGGTTTTCGCTGTTATTAGTGAGGCTTTGCAGATTGTGACTGTTATTTCAGTGGTTTTCGCTGTTATAAGTGAGGCTTTGCAGATTGTGACTGTTATTTCAGTGGTTTTCGCTGTTATTAGTGAGATTGTGCAGATTGCCACAGTTACTTCAGTGGTTTTCGCTGTTATTAGTGAGGCTTTGCAGATTGTGACTGTTATTTCAGTGGTTTTCGCTGTTATTAGTGAGGTTGTGCAGAGTGCCACAGTTATTTCAGTGGTTTTCGCTGTTATAAGTGAGGCTTTGCAGATTGTGACTGTTATTTCAGTGGTTTTCGCTGTTATTAGTGAGATTGTGCAGATTGCCACAGTTATTTCAGTGGTTTTCGCTGTTATTAGTGAGGCTTTGCAGATTGTGACTGTTATTTCAGTGGTTTTCGCTGTTATTAGTGAGGTTGTGCAGATTGCCACAGTTATTTCACTGGTTTTCGCTGTTATTAGTGAGGCTTTGCAGATTGTGACTGTTATTTCAGTGGTTTTCGCTGTTATTAGTGAGGTTGTGCAGATTGCCACAGTTATTTCACTGGTTTTCGCTGTTATTAGTGAGGCTTTGCAGATAGTGACTGTTATTTCAGTGGTTTTCGCTGTTATTAGTGAGGTTGTGCAGATTGCCACAGTTATTTCACTGGTTTTCGCTGTTATAAGTGAGGCTTTGCAGATTGTGACTGTTATTTCAGTGGTTTTCGCTGTTATTAGTGAGGTTGTGCAGAATGCCACAGTTATTTCAGTGGTTTTCGCTGTTATTAGTGAGGCTTTGCAGATTGTGACTGTTATTTCAGTGGTTTTCGCTGTTATTAGTGAGGCTGTGCAGATTGCCACAGTTATTTCACTGGTTTTCGCTGTTATTAGTGAGGCTTTGCAGATTGTGACTGTTATTTCAGTGGTTTTCGCTGTTATTAGTGAGGTTGTGCAGATTGCCACAGTTATTTCACTGGTTTTCGCTGTTATTAGTGAGGCTTTGCAGATTGTGACTGTTATTTCAGTGGTTTTCGCTGTTATTAGTGAGGTTGTGCAGATTGCCACAGTTATTTCACTGGTTTTCGCTGTTATAAGTGAGGCTTTGCAGATTGTGACTGTTATTTCAGTGGTTTTCGCTGTTATTAGTGAGGTTGTGCAGATTGCCACAGTTATTTCACTGGTTTTCGCTGTTATAAGTGAGGCTTTGCAGATTGTGACTGTTATTTCAGTGGTTTACGCTGTTATTAGTGAGATTGTGCAGATTGCCACAGTTATTTCAGTGGTTTTCGCTGTTATTAGTGAGGCTTTGCAGATTGTGACTGTTATTTCAGTGGTTTTCGCTGTTATTAGTGAGGTTGTGCAGATTGCCACAGTTATTTCAGTGGTTTTCGCTGTTATTAGTGAGGCTTTGCAGATTGTGACTGTTATTTCAGTGGTTTTCGCTGTTATTAGTGAGGTTGTGCAGATTGCCACAGTTATTTCAGTGGTTTTCGCTAATATTAGTGAGGCTTTGCAGATTGTGACTGTTATTTTAGTGGTTTTCGCTGTTATTAGTGAGGTTGTGCAGATTGCCACAGTTATTTCACTGGTTTTTGCTGTTATAAGTGAGGCTTTGCAGATTGTGACTGTTATTTCAGTGGTTTTCGCTGTTATTAGTGAGGTTGTGCAGATTGCTACAGTTATTTCAGTGGTTTTCGCTGTTATTAGTGAGGCTTTGCAGATTGTGACTGTTATTTCAGTGGTTTTCGCTGTTATTAGTTAGGCTTTGCAGATTGTGACTGTTATTTCAGTGGTTTTCGCTGTTATTAGTGAGGTTGTGCAGATTGCCACAGTTATTTCACTGGTTTTCGCTGTTATAAGTGAGGCTTTGCAGATTGTGACTGTTATTTCAGTGGTTTTCGCTGTTATTAGTGAGATTGTGCAGATTGCCACAGTTATTTCAGTGGTTTTCGCTGTTATTAGTGAGGCTTTGCAGATTGTGACTGTTATTTCAGTGGTTTTCGCTGTTATTAGTGAGGTTGTGCAGATTGCCACAGTTATTTCACTGGTTTTCGCTGTTATTAGTGAGGCTTTGCAGATTGTGACTGTTATTTCAGTGGTTTTCGCTGTTATTAGTGAGGCTTTGCAGATTGTGACTGTTATTTCAGTGGTTTTCGCTGTTATTAGTGAGGTTGTGCAGATTGCCACAGTTATTTCAGTGGTTTTCGCTGTTATTAGTGAGGCTTTGCAGATTGTGACTGTTATTTCAGTGGTTTTCGCTGTTATTAGTGAGGTTGTGCAGATTGCCACAGTTATTTCAGTGGTTTTCGCTGTTATTAGTGAGGCTTTGCAGATTGTGACTGTTATTTCAGTGGTTTTCGCTGTTATTAGTGAGGTTGTGCAGATTGCCACAGTTATTTCACTGGTTTTCGCTGTTATTAGTGAGGCTTTGCAGATTGTGACTGTTATTTCAGTGGTTTTCGCTGTTATTAGTGAGGTTGTGCAGATTGCCACAGTTATTTCACTGGTTTTCGCTGTTAATAGTGAGGCTTTGCAGATTGTGACTGTTATTTCAGTGGTTTTCGCTGTTATTAGTGAGGTTGTGCAGATTGCCACAGTTATTTCACTGGTTTTCGCTGTTAGAAGTGAGGCTTTGCAGATTGTGACTGTTATTTCAGTGGTTTTCGCTGTTATTAGTGAGGTTGTGCAGATTGCCACAGTTATTTCACTGGTTTTCGCTGTTATAAGTGAGGCTTTGCAGATTGTGACTGTTATTTCAGTGGTTTTCGCTGTTATGAGTGAGGTTGTGCAGATTGCCACAGTTATTTCACTGGTTTTCGCTGTTATTAGTGAGGCTTTGCAGATTGTGACTGTTATTTCAGTGGTTTTCGCTGTTATTAGTGAGGTTGTGCAGATTGCCACAGTTATTTCAGTGGTTTTCGCTGTTATTAGTGAGGCTTTGCAGATTGTGACTGTTATTTCAGTGGTTTTCGCTGTTATTAGTGAGGTTGTGCAGATTGCCACAGTTATTTCACTGGTTTTCGCTGTTATTAGTGAGGCTTTGCAGATTGTGACTGTTATTTCAGTGGTTTTCGCTGTTATTAGTGAGATTGTGCAGATTGCCACAGTTATTTCAGTGGTTTTCGCTGTTATTAGTGAGGCTTTGCAGATTGTGACTGTTATTTCAGTGGTTTTCGCTGTTATTAGTGAGGTTGTGCAGATTGCCACAGTTATTTCAGTGGTTTTCGCTGTTATAAGTGAGGCTTTGCAGATTGTGACTGTTATTTCAGTGGTTTTCGCTGTTATTAGTGAGGTTGTGCAGATTGCCACAGTTATTTCACTGGTTTTCGCTGTTATTAGTGAGGTTGTGCAGATTGCCACAGTTATTTCACTGGTTTTCGCTGTTATAAGTGAGGCTTTGCAGATTGTGACTGTTATTTCAGTGGTTTTCGCTGTTATTAGTGAGATTGTGCAGATTGCCACAGTTATTTCAGTGGTTTTCGCTGTTATTAGTGAGGCTTTGCAGATTGTGACTGTTATTTCAGTGGTTTTCGCTGTTATTAGTGAGGTTGTGCAGATTGCCACAGTTATTTCACTGGTTTTCGCTGTTATAAGTGAGGCTTTGCAGATTGTGACTGTTATTTCAGTGGTTTTCGCTGTTGTTAGTGAGGTTGTGCAGATTGCCACAGTTATTTCAGTGGTTTTCGCTGTTATTAGTGAGGCTTTGCAGATTGTGACTGTTATTTCAGTGGTTTTCGCTGTTATTAGTGAGGTTGTGCAGATTGCCGCAGTTATTTCAGTGGTTTTCGCTGTTATTAGTGAGGCTTTGCAGATTGTGACTGTTATTTCAGTGGTTTTCGCTGTTATTAGTGAGGTTGTGCAGATTGCCACAGTTATTTCACTGGTTTTCGCTGTTATTAGTGAGGCTTTGCAGATTGTGACTGTTATTTCAGTGGTTTTCGCTGTTATTAGAGAGGTTGTGCAGATTGCCACAGTTATTTCACTGGTTTTCGCTGTTATAAGTGAGGCTTTGCAGATTGTGACTGTTATTTCAGTGGTTTTCGCTGTTATTAGTGAGGTTGTGCAGATTGCCACAGTTATTTCACTGGTTTTCGCTGTTATTAGTGAGCCTTTGCAGATTGTGACTGTTATTTCAGTGGTTTTCGCTGTTATTAGTGAGGTTGTGCAGATTGCCACAGTTATTTCACTGGTTTTCGCTGTTATAAGTGAGGCTTTGCAGATTGTGACTGTTATTTCAGTGGTTTTCGCTGTTATTAGTGAGGTTGTGCAGATTGCCACAGTTATTTCAGTGGTTTTCGCTGTTATTAGTGAGGCTTTGCAGATTGTGACTGTTATTTCAGTGGTTTTCGCTGTTATTAGTGAGGTTGTGCAGATTGCCACAGTTATTTCAGTGGTTTTCGCTGTTATTAGTGAGGCTTTGCAGATTGTGACTGTTATTTCAGTGGTTTTCGTTGTTATTAGTGAGGTTGTGCAGATTGCCACAGTTATTTCAGTGGTTTTCGCTGTTATTAGTGAGGCTTTGCAGATTGTGACTGTTATTTCAGTGGTTTTCGCTGTTATTAGTGAGGTTGTGCAGATTGCCACAGTTATTTCACTGGTTTTCGCTGTTATAAGTGAGGCTTTGCAGATTGTGACTGTTATTTCACTGGTTTTCGCTGTTATTAGTGAGGTTGTGCAGATTGCCACAGTTATTTCACTGGTTTTCGCTGTTATTAGTGAGGCTTTGCAGATTGTGACTGTTATTTCAGTGGTTTTCGCTGTTATTAGTGAGGTTGTGCAGATTGCCACAGTTATTTCACTGGTTTTCGCTGTTATTAGTGAGGCTTTGCAGATTGTGACTGTTATTTCAGTGGTTTTCACTGTTATTAGTGAGGTTGTGCAGATTGCCACAGTTATTTCAGTGGTTTTCGCTGTTATTAGTGAGGCTTTGCAGATTGTGACTGTTATTTCAGTGGTTTTCGCTGTTATTAGTGAGGTTGTGCAGATTGCCACAGTTATTTCAGTGGTTTTCGCTGTTATTAGTGAGGCTTTGCAGATTGTGACTGTTATTTCAGTGGTTTTCGCTGTTATTAGTGAGGTTGTGCAGATTGCCACAGTTATTTCACTGGTTTTCGCTGTTATTATTGAAGCTTTGCAGATTGTGACTGTTATTTCAATGGTTTTCGCTGTTATTAGTGAGATTGTGCAGATTGCCACAGTTATTTCACTGGTTTTCGCTGTTATAAGTGAGGCTTTGCAGATTGTGACTGTTATTTCAGTGGTTTTCGCTGTTATTAGTGAGATTGTGCAGATTGCCACAGTTATTTCAGTGGTTTTCGCTGTTATTAGTGAGGCTGTGCAGATTGTGACTGTTATTTCAGTGGTTTTCGCTGTTATTAGTGAGGTTGTGCAGATTGCCACAGTTATTTCACTGGTTTTCGCTGTTATTATTGAAGCTTTGCAGATTGTGACTGTTATTTCAGTGGTTTTCGCTGTTATTAGTGAGGTTGTGCAGATTGCCACAGTTATTTCACTGGTTTTCGCTGTTATAAGTGAGGCTTTGCAGATTGTGACTGTTATTTCAGTGGTTTTCGCTGTTATTAGTGAGATTGTGCAGATTGCCACAGTTATTTCAGTGGTTTTCGCTGTTATTAGTGAGGCTTTGCAGATTGTGACTGTTATTTCAGTGGTTTTCGCAGTTATTAGTGAGGCTTTACAGATTGTGACTGTTATTTCAGTGGTTTTCGCTGTTATTAGTGAGGTTGTGCAGATTGCCACAGTTATTTCACTGGTTTTCGCTGTTATTAGTGAGGCTTTGCAGATTGTGACTGTTATTTCAGTGGTTTTCGCTGTTATTAGTGAGGTTGTGCAGATTGCCACAGTTATTTCAGTGGTTTTCGCTGTTATTAGTGAGGCTTTGCAGATTGTGACTGTTATTTCAGTGGTTTTCGCTGTTATTAGTGAGGTTGTGCAGATTGCCACAGTTATTTCAGTGGTTTTCGCTGTTATTAGTGAGGCTTTGCAGATTGTGACTGTTATTTCAGTGGTTTTCGCTGTTATTAGTGAGGTTATGCAGATTGCCACAGTTATTTCACTGGTTTTCGCTGTTATTAGTGAGGCTTTGCAGATTGTGACTGTTATTTCAGTGGTTTTCGCTGTTATTAGTGAGGTTGTGCAGATTGACACAGTCATTTCACTGGTTTTCGCTGTTATTAGTGAGGCTTTGCAGATTGTGACTGTTATTTCAAGGGTTTTCGCTGTTATTAGTGAGGATGTGCAGATTGCCACAGTTATTTCACTGGTTTTCGCTGTTATAAGTGAGGCTTTGCAGATTGTGACTGTTATTTCAGTGGTTTTCGCTGTTATTAGTGAGGTTGTGCAGATTGCCACAGTTATTTCAGTGGTTTTCGCTGTTATTAGTGAGGCTTTGCAGATTGTGACTGTTATTTCAGTGGTTTTCGCTGTTATTAGTGAGGTTGTGCTGATTGCCACAGTTATTTCAGTGGTTTTCGCTGTTATTAGTGAGGCTTTGCAGATTGTGACTGTTATTTCAGAGGTTTTCGCTTTTATTAGTGAGGTTGTGCAGATTGCCACAGTTATTTCACTGGTTTTCGCTGTTATAAGTGAGGCTTTGCAGATTGTGACTGTTATTTCAGTGGTTTTCGCTGTTATTAGTGAGGTTGTGCAGATTGCCACAGTTATTTCACTGGTTTTCGCTGTTATTAGTGAGGCTTTGCAGATTGTGACTGTTATTTCAGTGGTTTTCGCTGTTATTAGTGAGGCTTTGCAGATTGTGACTGTAATTTCAGTGGTTTTCGCTGTTATTAGTGAGGTTGTGCAGATTGCCACAGTTATTTCACTGGTTTTCGCTGTTATTAGTGAGGCTTTGCAGATTGTGACTGTTATTTCAGTGGTTTTCGCTGTTATTAGTGAGGTTGTGCAGATTGCCACAGTTATTTCACTGGTTTTCGCTGTTATAAGTGAGGCTTTGCAGATTGTGACTGTTATTTCAGTGGTTTTCGCTGTTATTAGTGAGGTTGTGCAGATTGCCACAGTTATTTCACTGGTTTTCGCTGTTATTAGTGAGGCTTTGCAGATTGTGACTGTTATTTCAGTGGTTTTCGCTGT
Organism: Chrysops caecutiens; assembly: GCA_963971475.1. Lineage (NCBI taxonomy): Eukaryota > Metazoa > Arthropoda > Insecta > Diptera > Tabanidae > Chrysops > Chrysops caecutiens. The sequence goes on along the minus strand of CAXASF010000207.1, from coordinate 33,982 downwards.
TATTAGTGAGGTTGTGCAGATTGCCACAGTTATTTCACTGGTTTTCGCTGTTATAAGTGAGGCTTTGCAGATTGTGACTGTTATTTCAGTGGTTTTCGCTGTTATTAGTGAGGTTGTGCAGATTGCCACAGTTATTTCACTGGTTTTCGCTGTTATAAGTGAGGCTTTGCAGATTGTGACTGTTATTTCAGTGGTTTTCGCTGTTATTAGTGAGGTTGTGCAGATTGCCACAGTTATTTCACTGCTTTTCGCTGTTATTAGTGAGGCTTTGCAGATTGTGACTGTTATTTCAGTGGTTTTCGCTGTTATTAGTGAGATTGTGCAGATTGCCACAGTTATTTCAGTGGTTTTCGCTGTTATTAGTGAGGCTTTGCAGATTGTGACTGTTATTTCAGTGGTTTTCGCTGTTATTAGTGAGGTTGTGCAGATTGCCACAGTTATTTCACTGGTTTTCGCTGTTATAAGTGAGGCTTTGCAGATTGTGACTGTTATTTCAGTGGTTTTCGCTGTTATTAGTGAGGTTGTGCAGATTGCCACAGTTATTTCAGTGGTTTTCGCTGTTATTAGTGAGGCTTTGCAGATTGTGACTGTTATTTCAGTGGTTTTCGCTGTTATTAGTGAGGTTGTGCAGATTGCCACAGTTATTTCAGTGGTTTTCGCTGTTATTAGTGAGGCTTTGCAGATTGTGACTGTTATTTCAGTGGTTTTCGCTGTTATTAGTGAGGTTGTGCAGATTGCCACAGTTATTTCAGTGGTTTTCGCTGTTATTAGTGAGGCTTTGCAGATTGTGACTGTTATTTCAGTGGTTTTCGCTGTTATTAGTGAGGTTGTGCAGATTGCCACAGTTATTTCACTGGTTTTCGCTGTTATAAGTGAGGCTTTGCAGATTGTGACTGTTATTTCAGTGGTTTTCGCTGTTATTAGTGAGGTTGTGCAGATTGCCACAGTTATTTCACTGGTTTTCGCTGTTATTAGTGAGGCTTTGCAGATTGTGACTGTTATTTCAGTGGTTTTCGCTGTTATAAGTGAGGCTTTGCAGATTGTGACTGTTATTTCAGTGGTTTTCGCTGTTATTAGTGAGATTGTGCAGATTGCCACAGTTATTTCAGTGGTTTTCGCTGTTATTAGTGAGGCTTTGCAGATTGTGACTGTTATTTCAGTGGTTTTCGCTGTTATTAGTGAGGTTGTGCAGAGTGCCACAGTTATTTCAGTGGTTTTCGCTGTTATAAGTGAGGCTTTGCAGATTGTGACTGTTATTTCAGTGGTTTTCGCTGTTATTAGTGAGATTGTGCAGATTGCAACAGTTATTTCAGTGGTTTTCGCTGTTATTAGTGAGGCTTTGCAGATTGTGACTGTTATTTCAGTGGTTTTCGCTGTTATTAGTGAGGTTGTGCAGATTGCCACAGTTATTTCACTGGTTTTCGCTGTTATTAGTGAGGCTTTGCAGATTGTGACTGTTATTTCAGTGGTTTTCGCTGTTATTAGTGAGGTTGTGCAGATTGCCACAGTTATTTCAGTGGTTTTCGCTGTTATTAGTGAGGCTTTGCAGATAGTGACTGTTATTTCAGTGGTTTTCGCTGTTATTAGTGAGGTTGTGCAGATTGCCACAGTTATTTCACTGGTTTTCGCTGTTATAAGTGAGGCTTTGCAGATTGTGACTGTTATTTCAGTGGTTTTCGCTGTTATTAGTGAGGTTGTGCAGAATGCCACAGTTATTTCAGTGGTTTTCGCTGTTATTAGTGAGGCTTTGCAGATTGTGACTGTTATTTCAGTGGTTTTCGCTGTTATTAGTGAGGCTGTGCAGATTGCCACAGTTATTTCACTGGTTTTCGCTGTTATTAGTGAGGCTTTGCAGATTGTGACTGTTATTTCAGTGGTTTTCGCTGTTATTAGTGAGGTTGTGCAGATTGCCACAGTTATTTCACTGGTTTTCGCTGTTATTAGTGAGGCTTTGCAGATTGTGACTGTTATTTCAGTGGTTTTCGCTGTTATTAGTGAGGTTGTGCAGATTGCCACAGTTATTTCACTGGTTTTCGCTGTTATAAGTGAGGCTTTGCAGATTGTGACTGTTATTTCAGTGGTTTTCGCTGTTATTAGTGAGGTTGTGCAGATTGCCACAGTTATTTCACTGGTTTTCGCTGTTATAAGTGAGGCTTTGCAGATTGTGACTGTTATTTCAGTGGTTTTCGCTGTTATTAGTGAGATTGTGCAGATTGCCACAGTTATTTCAGTGGTTTTCGCTGTTATTAGTGAGGCTTTGCAGATTGTGGCTGTTATTTCAGTGGTTTTCGCTGTTATTAGTGAGGTTGTGCAGATTGCCACAGTTATTTCAGTGGTTTTCGCTGTTATTAGTGAGGCTTTGCAGATTGTGACTGTTATTTCAGTGGTTTTCGCTGTTATTAGTGAGGTTGTGCAGATTGCCACAGTTATTTCAGTGGTTTTCGCTAATATTAGTGAGGCTTTGCAGATTGTGACTGTTATTAGAGTGGTTTTCGCTGTTATTAGTGAGGTTGTGCAGATTGCCACAGTTATTTCACTGGTTTTTGCTGTTATAAGTGAGGCTTTGCAGATTGTGACTGTTATTTCAGTGGTTTTCGCTGTTATTAGTGAGGTTGTGCAGATTGCCACAGTTATTTCAGTGGTTTTCGCTGTTATTAGTGAGGCTTTGCAGATTGTGACTGTTATTTCAGTGGTTTTCGCTGTTATTAGTTAGGCTTTGCAGATTGTGACTGTTATTTCAGTGGTTTTCGCTGTTATTAGTGAGGTTGTGCAGATTGCCACAGTTATTTCACTGGTTTTCGCTGTTATAAGTGAGGCTTTGCAGATTGTGACTGTTATTTCAGTGGTTTTCGCTGTTATTAGTGAGATTGTGCAGATTGCCACAGTTATTTCAGTGGTTTTCGCTGTTATTAGTGAGGCTTTGCAGATTGTGACTGTTATTTCAGTGGTTTTCGCTGTTATTAGTGAGGTTGTGCAGATTGCCACAGTTATTTCACTGGTTTTCGCTGTTATTAGTGAGGCTTTGCAGATTGTGACTGTTATTTCAGTGGTTTTCGCTGTTATTAGTGAGGCTTTGCAGATTGTGACTGTTATTTCAGTGGTTTTCGCTGTTATTAGTGAGGTTGTGCAGATTGCCACAGTTATTTCAGTGGTTTTCGCTGTTATTAGTGAGGCTTTGCAGATTGTGACTGTTATTTCAGTGGTTTTCGCTGTTATTAGTGAGGTTGTGCAGATTGCCACAGTTATTTCAGTGGTTTTCGCTGTTATTAGTGAGGCTTTGCAGATTGTAACTGTTATTTCAGTGGTTTTCGCTGTTATTAGTGAGGTTGTGCAGATTGCCACAGTTATTTCACTGGTTTTCGCTGTTATTAGTGAGGCTTTGCAGATTGTGACTGTTATTTCAGTGGTTTTCGCTGTTATTAGTGAGGTTGTGCAGATTGCCACAGTTATTTCACTGGTTTTCGCTGTTATTAGTGAGGCTTTGCAGATTGTGACTGTTATTTCAGTGGTTTTCGCTGTTATTAGTGAGGTTGTGCAGATTGCCACAGTTATTTCACTGGTTTTCGCTGTTATAAGTGAGGCTTTGCAGATTGTGACTGTTATTTCAGTGGTTTTCGCTGTTATTAATGAGATTGTGCAGATTGCCACAGTTATTTCAGTGGTTTTCGCTGTTATTAGTGAGGCTTTGCAGATTGTGACTGTTATTTCAGTGGTTTTCGCTGTTATTAGTGAGGTTGTGCAGATTGCCACAGTTATTTCACTGGTTTTCGCTGTTATAAGTGAGGCTTTGCAGATTGTGACTGTTATTTCAGTGGTTTTCGCTGTTATTAGTGAGATTGTGCAGATTGCCATAGTTATTTCAGTGGTTTTCGCTGTTATTAGTGAGGCTTTGCAGATTGTGACTGTTATTTCAGTGGTTTTCGCTGTTATTAGTGAGGTTGTGCAGATTGCCACAGTTATTTCAGTGGTTTTTGCTGTTATTAGTGAGGCTTTGCAGATTGTGACTGTTATTTCAGTGGTTTTCGCTGTTATTAGTGAGGTTGTGCAGATTGCCACAGTTATTTCACTGGTTTTCGCTGTTATAAGTGAGGCTTTGCAGATTGTGACTGTTATTTCAGTGGTTTTCGCTGTTATTAGTGAGATTGTGCAGATTGCCACAGTTATTTCAGTGGTTTTCGCTGTTATTAGTGAGGCTTTGCAGATTGTTACTGTTATTTCAGTGGTTTTCGCTGTTATTAGTGAGGTTGTGCAGATTGCCACAGTTATTTCAGTGGTTTTCGCTGTTACTAGTGAGGCTTTGCAGATTGTGACTGTTATTTCAGTGGTTTTCGCTGTTATTAGTGAGGTTGTGCAGATTGCCACAGTTATTTCAGTGGTTTTCGCTGTTATTAGTGAGGCTTTGCAGATTGTGACTGTTATTTCAGTGGTTTTCGCTGTTATTAGTGAGGTTGTGCAGATTGCCACAGTTATTTCAGTGGTTTTCGCTGTTATTAGTGAGGCTTTGCAGATTGTGACTGTTATTTCAGTGGTTTTCGCTGTTATTAGTGAGGCTGTGCAGATTGCCACAGTTATTTCAGTGGTTTTCGCTGTTATAAGTGAGGCTTTGCAGATTGTGACTGTTATTTCAGTGGTTTTCGCTGTTATTAGTGAGATTGTGCAGATTGCCACAGTTATTTCAGTGGTTTTCGCTGTTATTAGTGAGGCTTTGCAGATTGTGACTGTTATTTCAGTGGTTTTCGCTGTGATTAGTGAGGTTGTGCAGATTGCCACAGTTATTTCACTGGTTTTCGCTGTTATTAGTGAGGCTTTGCAGATTGTGACTGTTATTTCAGTGGTTTTCGCTGTTATTAGTGAGGTTGTGCAGATTGCCACAGTTATTTCACTGGTTTTCGCTGTTATTAGTGAGGCTTTGCAGATTGTGACTGTTATTTCAGTGGTTTTCGCTGTTATTAGTGAGGTTGTGCAGATTGCCACAGTTATTTCAGTGGTTTTCGCTGTTATTGGTGAGGCTTTGCAGATTGTGACTGTTATTTCAGTGGTTTTCGCTGTTATTAGTGAGGTTGTGCAGATTGCCACAGTTATTTCACTGGTTTTCGCTGTTATTAGTGAGGCTTTGCAGATTGTGACTGTTATTTAAGTGGTTTTCGCTGTTATTAGTTAGGTTGTGCAGATTGCCACAGTTATTTCACTGGTTTTCGCTGTTATAAGTGAGGCTTTGCAGATTGTGACTGTTATTTCAGTGGTTTTCGCTGTTATTAGTGAGATTGTGCAGATTGCCACAGTTATTTCAGTGGTTTTCGCTGTTATTAGTGAGGCTTTGCAGATTGTGACTGTTATTTCAGTGGTTTTCGCTGTTATTAGTGAGGTTGTGCAGATTGCCACAGTTATTTCACTGGTTTTCGCTGTTATAAGTGAGGCTTTGCAGATTGTGACTGTTATTTCACTGGTTTTCGCTGTTATTAGTGAGGTTGTGCAGATTGCCACAGTTATTTCAGTGGTTTTCGCTGTTATTAGTGAGGCTTTGCAGATTGTGACTGTTATTTCAGTGGTTTTCGCTGTTATTAGTGAGGTTGTGCAGATTGCCACAGTTATTTCAGTGGTTTTCGCTAATATTAGTGAGGCTTTGCAGATTGTGACTGTTATTAGAGTGGTTTTCGCTGTTATTAGTGAGGTTGTGCAGATTGCCACAGTTATTTCACTGGTTTTTGCTGTTATAAGTGAGGCTTTGCAGATTGTGACTGTTATTTCAGTGGTTTTCGCTGTTATTAGTGAGGTTGTGCAGATTGCCACAGTTATTTCAGTGGTTTTCGCTGTTATTAGTGAGGCTTTGCAGATTGTGACTGTTATTTCAGTGGTTTTCGCTGTTATTAGTTAGGCTTTGCAGATTGTGACTGTTATTTCAGTGGTTTTCGCTGTTATTAGTGAGGTTGTGCAGATTGCCACAGTTATTTCACTGGTTTTCGCTGTTATAAGTGAGGCTTTGCAGATTGTGACTGTTATTTCAGTGGTTTTCGCTGTTATTAGTGAGATTGTGCAGATTGCCACAGTTATTTCAGTGGTTTTCGCTGTTATTAGTGAGGCTTTGCAGATTGTGACTGTTATTTCAGTGGTTTTCGCTGTTATTAGTGAGGTTGTGCAGATTGCCACAGTTATTTCACTGGTTTTCGCTGTTATTAGTGAGGCTTTGCAGATTGTGACTGTTATTTCAGTGGTTTTCGCTGTTATTAGTGAGGCTTTGCAGATTGTGACTGTTATTTCAGTGGTTTTCGCTGTTATTAGTGAGGTTGTGCAGATTGCCACAGTTATTTCAGTGGTTTTCGCTGTTATTAGTGAGGCTTTGCAGATTGTGACTGTTATTTCAGTGGTTTTCGCTGTTATTAGTGAGGTTGTGCAGATTGCCACAGTTATTTCAGTGGTTTTCGCTGTTATTAGTGAGGCTTTGCAGATTGTAACTGTTATTTCAGTGGTTTTCGCTGTTATTAGTGAGGTTGTGCAGATTGCCACAGTTATTTCACTGGTTTTCGCTGTTATTAGTGAGGCTTTGCAGATTGTGACTGTTATTTCAGTGGTTTTCGCTGTTATTAGTGAGGTTGTGCAGATTGCCACAGTTATTTCACTGGTTTTCGCTGTTATTAGTGAGGCTTTGCAGATTGTGACTGTTATTTCAGTGGTTTTCGCTGTTATTAGTGAGGTTGTGCAGATTGCCACAGTTATTTCACTGGTTTTCGCTGTTATAAGTGAGGCTTTGCAGATTGTGACTGTTATTTCAGTGGTTTTCGCTGTTATTAGTGAGATTGTGCAGATTGCCACAGTTATTTCAGTGGTTTTCGCTGTTATTAGTGAGGCTTTGCAGATTGTGACTGTTATTTCAGTGGTTTTCGCTGTTATTAGTGAGGTTGTGCAGATTGCCACAGTTATTTCACTGGTTTTCGCTGTTATAAGTGAGGCTTTGCAGATTGTGACTGTTATTTCAGTGGTTTTCGCTGTTATTAGTGAGATTGTGCAGATTGCCATAGTTATTTCAGTGGTTTTCGCTGTTATTAGTGAGGCTTTGCAGATTGTGACTGTTATTTCAGTGGTTTTCGCTGTTATTAGTGAGGTTGTGCAGATTGCCACAGTTATTTCAGTGGTTTTTGCTGTTATTAGTGAGGCTTTGCAGATTGTGACTGTTATTTCAGTGGTTTTCGCTGTTATTAGTGAGGTTGTGCAGATTGCCACAGTTATTTCACTGGTTTTCGCTGTTATAAGTGAGGCTTTGCAGATTGTGACTGTTATTTCAGTGGTTTTCGCTGTTATTAGTGAGATTGTGCAGATTGCCACAGTTATTTCAGTGGTTTTCGCTGTTATTAGTGAGGCTTTGCAGATTGTTACTGTTATTTCAGTGGTTTTCGCTGTTATTAGTGAGGTTGTGCAGATTGCCACAGTTATTTCAGTGGTTTTCGCTGTTACTAGTGAGGCTTTGCAGATTGTGACTGTTATTTCAGTGGTTTTCGCTGTTATTAGTGAGGTTGTGCAGATTGCCACAGTTATTTCAGTGGTTTTCGCTGTTATTAGTGAGGCTTTGCAGATTGTGACTGTTATTTCAGTGGTTTTCGCTGTTATTAGTGAGGTTGTGCAGATTGCCACAGTTATTTCAGTGGTTTTCGCTGTTATTAGTGAGGCTTTGCAGATTGTGACTGTTATTTCAGTGGTTTTCGCTGTTATTAGTGAGGCTGTGCAGATTGCCACAGTTATTTCAGTGGTTTTCGCTGTTATAAGTGAGGCTTTGCAGATTGTGACTGTTATTTCAGTGGTTTTCGCTGTTATTAGTGAGATTGTGCAGATTGCCACAGTTATTTCAGTGGTTTTCGCTGTTATTAGTGAGGCTTTGCAGATTGTGACTGTTATTTCAGTGGTTTTCGCTGTGATTAGTGAGGTTGTGCAGATTGCCACAGTTATTTCACTGGTTTTCGCTGTTATTAGTGAGGCTTTGCAGATTGTGACTGTTATTTCAGTGGTTTTCGCTGTTATTAGTGAGGTTGTGCAGATTGCCACAGTTATTTCACTGGTTTTCGCTGTTATTAGTGAGGCTTTGCAGATTGTGACTGTTATTTCAGTGGTTTTCGCTGTTATTAGTGAGGTTGTGCAGATTGCCACAGTTATTTCAGTGGTTTTCGCTGTTATTGGTGAGGCTTTGCAGATTGTGACTGTTATTTCAGTGGTTTTCGCTGTTATTAGTGAGGTTGTGCAGATTGCCACAGTTATTTCACTGGTTTTCGCTGTTATTAGTGAGGCTTTGCAGATTGTGACTGTTATTTAAGTGGTTTTCGCTGTTATTAGTTAGGTTGTGCAGATTGCCACAGTTATTTCACTGGTTTTCGCTGTTATAAGTGAGGCTTTGCAGATTGTGACTGTTATTTCAGTGGTTTTCGCTGTTATTAGTGAGATTGTGCAGATTGCCACAGTTATTTCAGTGGTTTTCGCTGTTATTAGTGAGGCTTTGCAGATTGTGACTGTTATTTCAGTGGTTTTCGCTGTTATTAGTGAGGTTGTGCAGATTGCCACAGTTATTTCACTGGTTTTTGCTGTTATTAGTGAGGCTTTGCAGATTGTGACTGTTATTTCAGTGGTTTTCGCTGTTATTAGTGAGGTTGTGCAGATTGCCACAGTTATTTCACTGGTTTTCGCTGTTATTAGTGAGGCTTTGCAGATTGTGACTGTTATTTCAGTGGTTTTCGCTGTTATTAGTGAGGTTGTGCAGATTGCCACAGTTATTTCACTGGTTTTCGCTGTTATAAGTGAGGCTTTGCAGATTGTGACTGTTATTTCAGTGGTTTTCGCTGTTATTAGTGAGGTTGTGCAGATTGCCACAGTTATTTCACTGGTTTTCGCTGTTATAAGTGAGGCTTTGCAGATTGTGACTGTTATTTCAGTGGTTTTCGCTGTTATTAGTGAGGTTGTGCAGATTGCCACAGTTATTTCACTGGTTTTCGCTGTTATTAGTGAGGCTTTGCAGATTGTGACTGTTATTTCAGTGGTTTTCGCTGTTATTAGCGAGGTTGTGCAGATTGCCACAGTTATTTCAGTGGTTTTCGCTGTTATTAGTGAGGCTTTGCAGATTGTGACTGTTATTTCAGTGGTTTTCGCTGTTATTAGTGAGGTTGTGCAGATTGCCACAGTTATTTCACTGGTTTTCGCTGTTATAAGTGAGGCTTTGCAGATTGTGACTGTTATTTCAGTGGTTTTCGCTGTTATTAGTGAGGTTGTGCAGATTGCCACAGTTATTTCACTGGTTTTCGCTGTTATAAGTGAGGCTTTGCAGATTGTGACTGTTATTTCAGTGGTTTTCGCTGTTATTAGTGAGGTTGTGCAGATTGCCACAGTTATTTCACTGGTTTTCGCTGTTATTAGTGAGGCTTTGCAGATTGTGACTGTTATTTCAGTGGTTTTCGCTGTTATTAGTGAGGTTGTGCAGATTGCCACCGTTATTTCACTGGTTTTCGCTGTTATTAGTGAGGCTTTGCAGATTGTGACTGTTATTTCAGTGGTTTTCGCTGTTATTAGTGAGGTTGTGCAGATTGCCACAGTTATTTCGGTGGTTTTCGCTGTTATTAGTGAGGCTTTGCAGATTGTGACTGTTATTTCAGTGGTTTTCGCTGTTATTAGTGAGGTTGTGCAGATTGCCACAGTTATTTCACTGGTTTTCGCTGTTATAAGTGAGGCTTTGCAGATTGTGACTGTTATTTCAGTGGTTTTCGCTGTTATTAGTGAGATTGTGCAGATTGCCACAGTTATTTCAGTGGTTTTCGCTGTTATTAGTGAGGCTTTGCAGATTGTGACTGTTATTTCAGTGGTTTTCGCTGTTATTAGTGAGGTTGTGCAGATTGCCACAGTTATTTATGTGGTTTTCGCTGTTATTAGTGAGGCTTTGCAGATTGTGACTGTTATTTCAGTGGTTTTCGCTGTTATTAGTGAGGTTGTGCAGATTGCCACAGTTATTTCACTGGTTTTCGCTGTTATAAGTGAGGCTTTGCAGATTGTGACTGTTATTTCAGTGGTTTTCGCTGTTATTAGTGAGGTTGTGCAGATTGCCACAGTTATTTCAGTGGTTTTCGCTGTTATTAGTGAGGCTTTGCAGATTGTGACTGTTATTTCAGTGGTTTTCGCTGTTATTAGTGAGGTTGTGCAGATTGCCACAGTTATTTCACTGGTTTTCGCTGTTATAAGTGAGGCTTTGCAGATTGTGACTGTTATTTCAGTGGTTTTCGCTGTTATTAGTGAGATTGTGCAGATTGCCACAGTTATTTCAGTGGTTTTCGCTGTTATTAGTGAGGCTTTGCAGATTGTTACTGTTATTTCAGTGGTTTTCGCTGTTATTAGTGAGGTTGTGCAGATTGCCACAGTTATTTCAGTGGTTTTCGCTGTTATTAGTGAGGCTTTGCAGATTGTGACTGTTATTTCAGTGGTTTTCGCTGTTATTAGTGAGGTTGTGCAGATTGCCACAGTTATTTCAGTGGTTTTCGCTGTTATTAGTGAGGCTTTGCAGATTGTGACTGTTATTTCAGTGGTTTTCGCTGTTATTAGTGAGGTTGTGCAGATTGCCACAGTTATTTCAGTGGTTTTCGCTGTTATTAGTGAGGCTTTGCAGATTGTGACTGTTATTTCAGTGGTTTTCGCTGTTATTAGTGAGGCTGTGCAGATTGCCACAGTTATTTCAGTGGTTTTCGCTGTTACTAGTGAGGCTTTGCAGATTGTTACTGTTATTTCAGTGGTTTTCGCTGTTATTAGTGAGATTGTGCAGATTGCCACAGTTATTTCAGTGGTTTTCGCTGTTATTAGTGAGGCTTTGCAGATTGTGACTGTTATTTCAGTGGTTTTCGCTGTTATTAGTGAGGTTGTGCAGATTGCCACAGTTATTTCAGTGGTTTTCGCTGTTATTAGTGAGGCTTTGCAGATTGTGACTGTTATTTCAGTGGTTTTCGCTGTTATTAGTGAGGTTGTGCAGATTGCCACAGTTATTTCACTGGTTTTCGCTGTTATTAGTGAGGCTTTGCAGATTGTGACTGTTATTTCAGTGGTTTTCGCTGTTATTAGTGAGGTTGTGCAGATTGCCACAGTTATTTCACTGGTTTTCGCTGTTATAAGTGAGGCTTTGCAGATTGTGACTGTTATTTCAGTGGTTTTCGCTGTTATTAGTGAGATTGTGCAGATTGCCACAGTTATTTCACTGGTTTTCGCTGTTATTAGTGAGGCTTTGCAGATTGTGACTGTTATTTCAGTGGTTTTCGCTGTTATTAGTGAGGTTGTGCAGATTGCCACAGTTATTTCAGTGGTTTTCGCGGTTATTAGTGAGGCTTTGCAGATTGTGACTGTTATTTCAGTGGTTTTCGCTGTTATTAGTGAGATTGTGCAGATTGCCACAGTTATTTCAGTGGTTTTCGCTGTTATTAGTGAGGCTTTGCAGATTGTGACTGTTATTTCAGTGGTTTTCGCTGTTATTAGTGAGGTTGTGCAGATTGCCACAGTTATTTATGTGGTTTTCGCTGTTATTAGTGAGGCTTTGCAGATTGTGACTGTTATTTCAGTGGTTTTCGCTGTTATTAGTGAGGTTGTGCAGATTGCCACAGTTATTTCACTGGTTTTCGCTGTTATAAGTGAGGCTTTGCAGATTGTGACTGTTATTTCAGTGGTTTTCGCTGTTATTAGTGAGGTTGTGCAGATTGCCACAGTTATTTCAGTGGTTTTCGCTGTTATTAGTGAGGCTTTGCAGATTGTGACTGTTATTTCAGTGGTTTTCGCTGTTATTAGTGAGGTTGTGCAGATTGCCACAGTTATTTCACTGGTTTTCGCTGTTATAAGTGAGGCTTTGCAGATTGTGACTGTTATTTCAGTGGTTTTCGCTGTTATTAGTGAGATTGTGCAGATTGCCACAGTTATTTCAGTGGTTTTCGCTGTTATTAGTGAGGCTTTGCAGATTGTTACTGTTATTTCAGTGGTTTTCGCTGTTATTAGTGAGGTTGTGCAGATTGCCACAGTTATTTCAGTGGTTTTCGCTGTTATTAGTGAGGCTTTGCAGATTGTGACTGTTATTTCAGTGGTTTTCGCTGTTATTAGTGAGGTTGTGCAGATTGCCACAGTTATTTCAGTGGTTTTCGCTGTTATTAGTGAGGCTTTGCAGATTGTGACTGTTATTTCAGTGGTTTTCGCTGTTATTAGTGAGGTTGTGCAGATTGCCACAGTTATTTCAGTGGTTTTCGCTGTTATTAGTGAGGCTTTGCAGATTGTGACTGTTATTTCAGTGGTTTTCGCTGTTATTAGTGAGGCTGTGCAGATTGCCACAGTTATTTCAGTGGTTTTCGCTGTTACTAGTGAGGCTTTGCAGATTGTTACTGTTATTTCAGTGGTTTTCGCTGTTATTAGTGAGATTGTGCAGATTGCCACAGTTATTTCAGTGGTTTTCGCTGTTATTAGTGAGGCTTTGCAGATTGTGACTGTTATTTCAGTGGTTTTCGCTGTTATTAGTGAGGTTGTGCAGATTGCCACAGTTATTTCACTGGTTTTCGCTGTTATTAGTGAGGCTTTGCAGATTGTGACTGTTATTTCAGTGGTTTTCGCTGTTATTAGTGAGGTTGTGCAGATTGCCACAGTTATTTCACTGGTTTTCGCTGTTATTAGTGAGGCTTTGCAGATTGTGACTGTTATTTCAGTGGTTTTCGCTGTTATTAGTGAGGTTGTGCAGATTGCCACAGTTATTTCACTGGTTTTCGCTGTTATAAGTGAGGCTTTGCAGATTGTGACTGTTATTTCAGTGGTTTTCGCTGTTATTAGTGAGATTGTGCAGATTGCCACAGTTATTTCACTGGTTTTCGCTGTTATTAGTGAGGCTTTGCAGATTGTGACTGTTATTTCAGTGGTTTTCGCTGTTATTAGTGAGGTTGTGCAGATTGCCACAGTTATTTCAGTGGTTTTCGCGGTTATTAGTGAGGCTTTGCAGATTGTGACTGTTATTTCAGTGGTTTTCGCTGGCAATCTGCACAATCTCACTAAGAACAGCGAAAACCACTGAAATAACAGTCACAATCTGCAAAGCCTCACTAATAACAGCGAAAACCAGTGAAATAACTGTGGCAATCTGCACAACCTCACTAATAACAGCGAAAACCACTGAAATAACAGTCACAATCTGCAAAGCCTCACTAATAACAGCGAAAACCAGTGAAATAACTGTGGCAATCTGCACAACCTCACTAATAACAGCGAAAACCACTGAAATAACAGTCACAATCTGCAAAGCCTCCCTAATAACAGCGAAAACCACTGAAATAACTGTGGCAATCTGCACAACCTCACTAATAACAGCGAAAACCACTGAAATAACAGTCACAATCTGCAAAGCCTCACTAATAACAGCGAAAACCAGTGAAATAACTGTGGCAATCTGCACAACCTCACTAATAACAGCGAAAACCACTGAAATAACAGTCACAATCTGCAAAGCCTCACTAATAACAGCGAAAACCAGTGAAATAACTGTGGCAATCTGCACAACCTCACTAATAACAGCGAAAACCACTGAAATAACAGTCACAATCTGCAAAGCCTCACTAATAACAGCGAAAACCACTGAAATAACAGTCACAATCTGCAAAGCCTCACTAATAACAGCGAAAACCACTGAAATAACTGTGGCAATCTGCACAATCTCACTAATAACAGCGAAAACCACTGAAATAACAGTCACAATCTGCAAAGCCTCACTTATAACAGCGAAAACCAGTGAAATAACTGTGGCAATCTGCACAACCTCACTAATAACAGCGAAAACCACTGAAATAACAGTCACAATCTGCAAAGCCTCACTAATAACAGCGAAAACCACTGAAATAACTGTGGCAATCTGCACAACCTCACTAATAACAGCGAAAACCACTAAAATAACAGTCACAATCTGCAAAGCCTCACTAATAACAGCGAAAGCCACTGAAATAACTGTGGCAATCTGCACAACCTCACTAATAACAGCGAAAACCACTGAAATAACAGTCACAATCTGCAAAGCCTCACTAATAACAGCGAAAACCACTGAAATAACTGTGGCAATCTGCACAGCCTCACTAATAACAGCGAAAACCACTGAAATAACAGTCACAATCTGCAAAGCCTCACTAATAACAGCGAAAACCAGTGAAATAACTGTGGCAATCTGCACAACCTCACTAATAACAGCGAAAACCACTGAAATAACAGTCACAATCTGCAAAGCCTCACTAATAACAGCGAAAACCACTGAAATAACAGTCACAATCTGCAAAGCCTCACTAATAACAGCGAAAACCACTGAAATAACTGTGGCAATCTGCACAATCTCACTAATAACAGCGAAAACCACTGAAATAACAGTCACAATCTGCACAGCCTCACTTATAACAGCGAAAACCAGTGAAATAACTGTGGCAATCTGCACAACCTCACTAATAACAGCGAAAACCACTGAAATAACAGTCACAATCTGCACAACCTCACTAATAACAGCGAAAACCACTGAAATAACAGTCACAATCTGCAAAGCCTCACTTATAACAGCGAAAACCAGTGAAATAACTGTGGCAATCTGCACAACCTCACTAATAACAGCGAAAACCACTGAAATAACAGTCACAATCTGCAAAGCCTCACTAATAACAGCGAAAACCAGTGAAATAACTGTGGCAATCTGCACAACCTCACTAATAACAGCGAAAACCACTGAAATAACAGTCACAATCTGCAAAGCCTCACTAATAACAGCGAAAACCACTGAAATAACTGTGGCAATCTGCACAATCTCACTAATAACAGCGAAAACCACTGAAATAACAGTCACAATCTGCAAAGCCTCACTTATAACAGCGAAAACCAGTGAAATAACTGTGGCAATCTGCACAACCTCACTAATAACAGCGAAAACCACTGATATAACAGTTACAATCTGCAAAGCCTCACTTATAACAGCGAAAACCAGTGAAATAACTGTGGCAATCTGCACAACCTCACTAATAACAGCGAAAACCACTGAAATAACAGTCACAATCTGCAAAGCCTCACTAATAACAGCGAAAACCAGTGAAATAACTGTGGCAATCTGCACAACCTCACTAATAACAGCGAAAACCACTGAAATAACAGTCACAATCTGCACAACCTCACTAATAACAGCGAAAACCACTGAAATAACAGTCACAATCTGCAAAGCCTCACTTATAACAGCGAAAACCAGTGAAATAACTGTGGCAATCTGCACAACCTCACTAATAACAGCGAAAACCACTGAAATAACAGTCACAACCTGCAAAGCCTCACTTATAACAGCGAAAACCAGTGAAATAACTGTGGCAATCTGCACAACCTCACTAATAACAGCGAAAACCACTGAAATAACAGTCACAATCTGCAAAGCCTCACTTATAACAGCGAAAACCAGTGAAATAACTGTGGCAATCTGCACAACCTCACTAATAACAGCGAAAACCAGTGAAATAACTGTGGCAATCTGCACAACCTCACTAATAACAGCGAAAACCACTGAAATAACAGTCACAATCTGCACAACCTCACTAATAACAGCGAAAACCACTGAAATAACAGTCACAATCTGCAAAGCCTCACTTATAACAGCGAAAACCAGTGAAATAACTGTGGCAATCTGCACAACTTCACTAATAACAGCGAAAACCACTGAAATAACAGTCACAATCTGCAAAGCCTCACTTATAACAGCGAAAACCAGTGAAATAACTGTGGCAATCTGCACAATCTCACTAATAACAGCGAAAACCACTGAAATAACAGTCACAATCTGCAAAGCCTCACTTATAACAGCGAAAACCAGTGAAATAACTGTGGCAATCTGCACAACCTCACTAATAACAGCGAAAACCACTGAAATAACAGTCACAATCTGCAAAGCCTCACTTATAACAGCGAAAACCAGTGAAATAACTGTGGCAATCTGCACAACCTCACTAATAACAGCGAAAACCACTGAAATAACAGTCACAATCTGCAAAGCCTCACTAATAACAGCGAAAACCAGTGAAATAACTGTGGCAATCTGCACAACCTCACTAATAACAGCGAAAACCACTGAAATAACAGTCACAATCTGCAAAGCCTCACTAATAACAGCGAAAACCAGTGAAATAACTGTGGCAATCTGCACAACCTCACTAATAACAGCGAAAACCACTGAAATAACAGTCACAATCTGCAAAGCCTCACTAATAACAGCGAAAACCACTGAAATAACTGTGGCAATCTGCACAACCTCACTAAAAACAGCGAAAACCACTGAAATAACAGTCACAATCTGCAAAGCCTCACTAATAACAGCGAAAACCACTGAAATAACTGTGGCAATCTGCACAACCTCACTAATAACAGCGAAAACCACTGAAATAACAGTCACAATCTGCAAAGCCTCACTAATAACAGCGAAAACCAGTGAAATAACTGTGGCAATCTGCACAACCTCACTAATAACAGCGAAAACCACTGAAATAACAGTCACAATCTGCAAAGCCTCACTAATAACAGCGAAAACCACTGAAATAACAGTCACAATCTGCAAAGCCTCACTAATAACAGCGAAAACCACTGAAATAACTGTGGCAATCTGCACAATCTCACTAATAACAGCGAAAACCACTGAAATAACAGTCACAATCTGCAAAGCCTCACTTATAACAGCGAAAACCAGTGAAATAACTGTGGCAATCTGCACAACCTCACTAATAACAGCGAAAACCACTGAAATAACAGTCACAATCTGCAAAGCCTCACTAATAACAGCGAAAACCACTGAAATAACTGTGGCAATCTGCACAACCTCACTAATAACAGCGAAAACCACTAAAATAACAGTCACAATCTGCAAAGCCTCACTAATAACAGCGAAAACCAGTGAAATAACTGTGGCAATCTGCACAACCTCACTAATACACTGAAATAACAGTCACAATCTGCAAAGCCTCACTAATAACAGCGAAAACCACTGAAATAACTGTGGCAATCTGCACAGCCTCACTAATAACAGCGAAAACCACTGAAATAACTGTGGCAATCTGCACAATCTCACTAATAACAGCGAAAACCACTGAAATAACAGTCACAATCTGCAAAGCCTCACTATAACAGCGAAAACCAGTGAAATAACTGTGGCAATCTGCACAACCTCACTAATAACAGCGAAAACCACTGAAATAACAGTCACAATCTGCACAACCTCACTAATAACAGCGAAAACCACTGAAATAACAGTCACAATCTGCAAAGCCTCACTTATAACAGCGAAAACCAGTGAAATAACTGTGGCAATCTGCACAACCTCACTAATAACAGCGAAACCCACTGAAATAACAGTCACAATCTGCAAAGCCTCACTAATAACAGCGAAAACCAGTGAAATAACTGTGCAATCTGCACAACCTCACTAATAACAGCGAAAACCACTGAAATAACAGTCACAATCTGCAAAGCCTCACTAATAACAGCGAAAACCACGGAAATAACTGTGCAATCTGCACAATCTCACTAATAACAGCGAAAACCACTGATATAACAGTTACAATCTGCAAAGCCTCACTTATAACAGCGAAAACAGTGAAATAACTGTGGCAATCTGCACAACCTCACTAATAACAGCGAAAACCACTGAAATAACAGTCACAATCTGCAAAGCCTCACTAATAACAGCGAAAACCAGTGAAATAACTGTGGCAATCTGCACAACCTCACTAATAACAGCGAAAACCACTGAAATAACAGTCACAATCTGCACAACCTCACTAATAACAGCGAAAACCACTGAAATAACAGTCACAATCTGCAAAGCCTCACTTATAACAGCGAAAACCAGTGAAATAACTGTGGCAATCTGCACAACCTCACTAATAACAGCGAAACCACTGAAATAACAGTCACAATCTGCAAAGCCTCACTTATAACAGCGAAAACCAGTGAAATAACTGTGGCAATCTGCACAACCTCACTAATAACAGCGAAAACCACTGAAATAACAGTCACAATCTGCAAAGCCTCACTTATAACAGCGAAAACCAGTGAAATAACTGTGGCAATCTGCACAACCTCACTAATAACAGCGAAAACCAGTGAAATAACTGTGGCAATCTGCACAACCTCACTAATAACAGCGAAAACCACTGAAATAACAGTCACAATCTGCACAACCTCACTAATAACAGCGAAAACCACTGAAATAACAGTCACAATCTGCAAAGCCTCACTTATAACAGCGAAAACCAGTGAAGTAACTGTGCAATCTGCACAACCTCACTAATAACAGCGAAAACCACTGAAATAACAGTCACAATCTGCAAAGCCTCACTTATAACAGCGAAAACCAGTGAAATAACTGTGGCAATCTGCACAATCTCACTAATAACAGCGAAAACCACTGAAATAACAGTCACAATCTGCAAAGCCTCACTTATAACAGCGAAAACCAGTGAAATAACTGTGGCAATCTGCACAACCTCACTAATAACAGCGAAAACCACTGAAATAACAGTCACAATCTGCACAACCTCACTAATAACAGCGAAAACCACTGAAATAACAGTCACAATCTGCAAAGCCTCACTTATAACAGCGAAAACCAGTGAAATAAACTGTGGCAATCTGCACAACCTCACTAATAACAGCGAAAACCACTGAAATAACAGTCACAATCTGCAAAGCCTCACTTATAACAGCGAAAACCAGTGAAATAACTGTGGCAATCTGCACAACCTCACTAATAACAGCGAAAACCACTGAAATAACAGTCACAATCTGCAAAAGCCTCACTTATAACAGCGAAAACCAGTGAAATAACTGTGGCAATCTGCACAACCTCACTAATAACAGCGAAAACCACTGAAATAACAGTCACAATCTGCACAACCTCACTAATAACAGCGAAAACCACTGAAATAACAGTCACAATCTGCAAAGCCTCACTTATAACAGCGAAACCAGTGAAATAACTGTGGCAATCCGCACAACCTCACTAATAACAGCGAAATCCACTGAAATAACAGTCACAATCTGCAAAGCCTCACTAATAACAGCGAAAACCAGTGAAATAACTGTGGCAATCTGCACAACCTCACTAATAACAGCGAAAACCACTGAAATAACAGTCACAACCTGCAAAGCCTCACTAATAACAGCGAAAACCACTGAAATAACTGTGGCAATCTGCACAATCTCACTAATAACAGCGAAAACCACTGAAATAACAGTCACAATCTGCACAACCTCACTAATAACAGCGAAAACCACTGAAATAACAGTCACAATCTGCAAAGCCTCACTTATAACAGCGAAAACCAGTGAAATAACTGTGGCAATCTGCACAACCTCACTAATAACAGCGAAAACCACTGAAATAACAGTCACAATCTGCAAAGCCTCACTTATAACAGCGAAAACCACTGAAATAACTGTGGCAATCTGCACAACCTCACTAAAAACAGCGAAAACCACTGAAATAACAGTCACAATCTGCAAAGCCTCACTTATAACAGCGAAAACCAGTGAAATAACTGTGGCAATCTGCACAACCTCACTAATAACAGCGAAAACCACTGAAATAACAGCCACAATCTGCAAAGCCTCACTTATAACAGCGAAAACCAGTGAAATAACTGTGGCAATCTGCACAACCTCACTAATAACAGCGAAAACCACTGAAATAACAGTCACAATCTGCAAAGCCTCACTTATAACAGCGAAAACCAGTGAAATAACTGTGGCAATCTGCACAACCTCACTAATAACAGCGAAAACCACTGAAATAACAGTCACAATCTGCAAAGCCTCACTAATAACAGCGAAAACCAGTGAAATAACTGTGGGCAATCTGCACAATCTCACTAATAACAGCGAAAACCACTGAAATAACAGTCACAATCTGCAAAGCCTCACTTATAACAGCGAAAACCAGTGAAATAACTGTGGCAATCTGCACAACCTCACTAATAACAGCGAAAACCACTGAAATAACAGTCACAATCTGCACAACCTCACTAATAACAGCGAAAACCACTGAAATAACAGTCACAATCTGCAAAGCCTCACTTATAACAGCGAAAACCAGTGAAATAACTGTGGCAATCTGCACAACCTCACTAATAACAGCGAAAACCACTGAAATAACAGTCACAATCTGCAAAGCCTCACTTATAACAGCGAAAACCAGTGAAATAACTGTGGCAATCTGCACAATCTCACTAATAACAGCGAAAACCACTGAAATAACAGTCACAATCTGCAAAGCCTCACTTATAACAGCGAAAACCAGTGAAATAACTGTGGCAATCTGCACAACCTCACTAATAACAGCGAAAACCACTGAAATAACAGTCACAATCTGCACAACCTCACTAATAACAGCGAAAACCACTGAAATAACAGTCACAATCTGCAAAGCCTCACTTATAACAGCGAAAACCAGTGAAATAACTGTGGCACTCTGCACAACCTCACTAATAACAGCGAAAACCACTGAAATAACAGTCACAATCTGCAAAGCCTCACTTATAACAGCGAAAACCATTGAAATAACTGTGGCAAACTGCACAACCTCACTAATAACAGCGAAAACCACTGAAATAACAGTCACAATCTGCAAAGCCTCACTTATAACAGCGAAAACCAGTGAATAACTGTGGCAATCTGCACAACCTCACTAATAACAGCGAAAACCACTGAAATAACAATCGCAATCTGCAAAGCCTCACTTATAACAGCGAAAACCAGTGAAATAACTGTGGCAATCTGCACAACCTGACTAATAACAGCGAAAACCACTGAAATAACAGTCACAATCTGCAAAGCCTCACTAATAACAGCGAAAACCAGTGAAATAACTGTGGCAATCTGCACAATCTCACTAATAACAGCGAAAACCACTGAAATAACAGTCACAATCTGCAAAGCCTCACTTATAACAGCGAAAACCAGTGAAATAACTGTGGCAATCTGCACAACCTCACTAATAACAGCGAAAACCACTGAAATAACAGTCACAATCTGCAAAGCCTCACTTATAAAAGCGAAAACCAGTGAAATAACTGTGGCAATCTGCACAACCTCACTAATAACAGCGAAAACCACTGAAATAACAGTCACAATCTGCAAAGCCTCACTTATAACAGCGAAAACCAGTGAAATAACTGTGGCAATCTGCACAACCTCACTAATAACAGCGAAAACCACTGAAATAACAGTCACAATCTGCAAAGCCTCACTAATAACAGCGAAAACCAGTGAAATAACTGTGGCAATCTGCACAATCTCACTAATAACAGCGAAAACCACTGAAATAACAGTCACAATCTGCAAAGCCTCACTTATAACAGCGAAAACCAGTGAAATAACTGTGGCAATCTGCACAACCTCACTAATAACAGCGAAAACCACTGAAATAACAGTCACAATCTGCACAACCTCACTAATAACAGCGAAAACCACTGAAATAACAGTCACAATCTGCAAAGCCTCACTTATAACAGCGAAAACCAGTGAAATAACTGTGGCAATCTGCACAACCTCACTAATAACAGCGAAAACCACTGAAATAACAGTCACAATCTGCAAAGCCTCACTTATAACAGCGAAAACCAGTGAAATAACTGTGGCAATCTGCACAATCTCACTAATAACAGCGAAAACCACTGAAATAACAGTCACAATCTGCAAAGCCTCACTTATAACAGCGAAAACCAGTGAAATAACTGTGGCAATCTGCACAACCTCACTAATAACAGCGAAAACCACTGAAATAACAGTCACAATCTGCACAACCTCACTAATAACAGCGAAAACCACTGAAATAACAGTCACAATCTGCAAAGCCTCACTTATAACAGCGAAAACCAGTGAAATAACTGTGGCAATCTGCACAACCTCACTAATAACAGCGAAAACCACTGAAATAACAGTCACAATCTGCAAAGCCTCACTTATAACAGCGAAAACCAGTGAAATAACTGTGGCTATCTGCACAACCTCACTAATAACAGCGAAAACCACTGAAATAACAGTCACAATCTGCAAAGCCTCACTTATAACAGCGAAAACCAGTGAAATAACTGTGGCAATCTGCACAACCTCACTAATAACAGCGAAAACCACTGAAATAACAGTCACAATCTGCAAAAGCCTCACTTATAACAGCGAAGACCAGTGAAATAACTGTGGCAATCTGCACAACCTCACTAATAACAGCGAAAACCACTGAAATAACAGTCACAATCTGCAAAGCCTCACTTATAACAGCGAAAACCAGTGAAATAACTGTGGCAATCTGCACAACCTCACTAATAACAGCGAAAACCACTGAAATAACAGTCACAATCTGCAAAGCCTCACTAATAACAGCGAAAACCAGTGAAATAACTGTGGCAATCTGCACAATCTCACTAATAACAGCGAAAACCACTGAAATAACAGTCACAATCTGCAAAGCCTCACTTATAACAGCGAAAACCAGTGAAATAACTGTGGCAATCTGCACAACCTCACTAATAACAGCGAAACCACTGAAATAACAGTCACAATCTGCACAACCTCACTAATAACAGCGAAAACCACTGAAATAACAGTCACAATCTGCAAAGCCTCACTTATAACAGCGAAAACCAGTGAAATAACTGTGGCAATCTGCACAACCTCACTAATAACAGCGAAAACCACTGAAATAACAGTCACAATCTGCAAAGCCTCACTTATAACAGCGAAAACCAGTGAAATAACTGTGGCAATCTGCACAATCTCACTAATAACAGCGAAAACCACTGAAATAACAGTCACAATCTGCAAAGCCTCACTTATAACAGCGAAAACCAGTGAAATAACTGTGGCAATCTGCACAACCTCACTAATAACAGCGAAAACCACTGAAATAACAGTCACAATCTGCACAACCTCACTAATAACAGCGAAATCCACTGAAATAACAGTCACAATCTGCAAAGCCTCACTTATAACAGCGAAAACCAGTGAAATAACTGTGGCAATCTGCACAACCTCACTAATAACAGCGAAAACCACTGAAATAACAGTCACAATCTGCAAAGCCTCACTTATAACAGCGAAAACCAGTGAAATAACTGTGGCAATCTGCACAACCTCACTAATAACAGCGAAAACCACTGAAATAACAGTCACAATCTGCAAAGCCTCACTTATAACAGCGAAAACCAGTGAAATAACTGTGGCAATCTGCACAACCTCACTAATAACAGCGAAAACCACTGAAATAACAGTCACAATCTGCAAAGCCTCACTTATAACAGCGAAAACCAGTGAAATAACTGTGGCAATCTGCACAACCTCACTAATAACTGCGAAAACCACTGAAATAACAGTCACAATCTGCAAAGCCTCACTAATAACAGCGAAAACCAGTGAAATAACTGTGGCAATCTACACAATCTCACTAATAACAGCGAAAACCACTGAAATAACAGTCACAATCTGCAAAGCCTCACTTATAACAGCGAAAACCAGTGAAATAACTCTGGCAATCTGCACAACCCTCACTAATAACAGCGAAAACCACTGAAATAACAGTCACAATCTGCACAACCTCACTAATAACAGCGAAAACCACTGAAATAACAGTCACAATCTGCACAAGCCTCACTTATAACAGCGAAAACCAGTGAAATAACTGTGGCTATCTGCACAACCTCACTAATAACAGCGAAAACCACTGAAATAACAGTCACAATCTGCAAAGCCTCACTTATAACAGCGAAAACCAGTGAAATAACTGTGGCAATCTGCACAACCTCACTAATAACAGCGAAAACCACTGAAATAACAGTCACAATCTGCAAAGCTCACTTATAACAGCGAAAACCAGTGAAATAACTGTGGCAATCTGCACAACCTCACTAATAACAGCGAAAACCACTGAAATAACAGTCACAATCTGCAAAGCCTCACTTATAACAGCGAAAACCAGTGAAATAACTGTGGCAATCTGCACAACCTCACTAATAACAGCGAAAACCACTGAAATAACAGTCACAATCTGCAAAGCCTCACTTATAACAGCGAAAACCAGTGAAATAACTGTGGCAATCTGCACAATCTCACTAATAACAGCGAAAACCACTGAAATAACAGTCACAATCTGCAAAGCCTCACTTATAACAGCGAAAACCAGTGAAATAACTGTGGCAATCTGCACAACCTCACTAATAACAGCGAAAACCACTGAAATAACAGTCACAATCTGCACAACCTCACTAATAACAGCGAAAACCACTGAAATAACAGTCACAATCTGCAAAGCCTCACTTATAACAGCGAAAACCAGTGAAATAACTGTGGCAATCTGCACAACCTCACTAATAACAGCGAAAACCACTGAAATAACAGTCACAATCTGCAAAGCTCACTTATAACAGCGAAAACCAGTGAAATAACTGTGGCAATCTGCACAATCTCACTAATAACAGCGAAAACCACTGAAATAACAGTCACAATCTGCAAAGCCTCACTTATAACAGCGAAAACCAGTGAAATAACTGTGGCAATCTGCACAACCTCACTAATAACAGCGAAAACCACTGAAATAACAGTCACAATCTGCACAACCTCACTAATAACAGCGAAAACCACTGAAATAACAGTCACAATCTGCAAAGCCTCACTTATAACAGCGAAAACCAGTGAAATAACTGTGGCAATCTGCACAACCTCACTAATAACAGCGAAAACCACTGAAATAACAGTCACAATCTGCAAAGCCTCACTTATAACAGCGAAAACCAGTGAAATAACTGTGGCAATCTGCACAATCTCACTAATAACAGCGAAAACCACTGAAATAACAGTCACAATCTGCAAAGCCTCACTTATAACAGCGAAAACCAGTGAAATAACTGTGGCAATCTGCACAACCTCACTAATAACAGCGAAAACCACTGAAATAACAGTCACAATCTGCAAAGCCTCACTTATAACAGCGAAAACCAGTGAAATAACTGTGGCAATCTGCACAACCTCACTAATAACAGCGAAAACCACTGAAATAACAGTCACAATCTGCAAAGCCTCACTTATAACAGCGAAAACCAGTGAAATAACTGTGGCAATCTGCACAATCTCACTAATAACAGCGAAAACCACTGAAATAACAGTCACAATCTGCAAAGCCTCACTTATAACAGCGAAAACCAGTGAAATAACTGTGGCAATCTGCACAACCTCACTAATAACAGCGAAAACCACTGAAATAACAGTCACAATCTGCACAACCTCACTAATAACAGCGAAAACCACTGAAATAACAGTCACAATCTGCAAAGCCTCACTTATAACAGCGAAAACCAGTGAAATAACTGTGGCAATCTGCACAACCTCACTAATAACAGCGAAAACCACTGAAATAACAGTCACAATCTGCAAAGCCTCACTAATAACAGCGAAAACCACTGAAATAACTGTGGCAATCTGCACAATCTCACTAATAACAGCGAAAACCACTGAAATAACAGTCACAATCTGCAAAGCCTCACTTATAACATCGAAAACCAGTGAAATAACTGTGGCAATCTGCACAACCTCACTAATAACAGCGAAAACCACTGAAATAACAGTCACAATCTGCAAAGCCTCACTAATAACAGCGAAAACCAGTGAAATAACTGTGGCAATCTAGCACAACCTCACTAATAACAGCGAAAACCACTGAAATAACAGTCACAATCTGCAAAGCCTCACTTATAACAGCGAAAACCAGCTGAAATAACTGTGGCAATCTGCACAACCTCACTAATACAGCGAAAAACCACTGAAATAACAGTCACAATCTGCACAACCTCACTAATAACAGCGAAAACCACTGAAATAACAGTCACAATCTGCAAAGCCTCACTTATAACAGCGAAAACCAGTGATACTCAACACTAGTGGCAATCTGCACAACCTCACTAATAACAGCGACAACCACTGAAATAACAGTCACAATCTGCAAAGCCTCACTAATAACAGCGAAACCAGTGAATAACTGTGGCAATCTACACAACCCTCACTAATAACAGCGAAAACCACTGAAATAACAGTCACAATCTGCAAAGCCCTCACTAATAACCAGCGAAACCACTGAATAACTGTGGCAATCTGCACAATCTCACTAATAACAGCGAAACCACTGAATAAACAGTCACAATCTGCACAACCTCACTAATAACAGCGAAAAACCACTGAAATAACAGTCACCAATCTGCAAAGCCTCACTTATAACAGCGAAAACCAGTGAGTGGCAATCTGCACAACCTCACTAATAACAGCGAAAACCACTGAAATAACAGTCACAATCTGCAAAGCCTCACTTATAACAGCGAAAACCAGTGAAATAACTGTGGCAATCTGCACAACCTCACTAATAACAGCGAAAACCACTGAAATAACAGTCACAATCTGCAAAGCCTCACTTATAACAGCGAAAACCAGTGAAATAACTGTGCCAATCTGCACAACCTCACTAATAACAGCGAAAACCACTGAAATAACAGTCACAATCTGCAAAGCCTCACTTATAACAGCGAAAACCAGTGAAATAACTGTGGCAATCTGCACAACCTCACTAATAACAGCGAAAACCACTGAAATAACAGTCACAATCTGCAAAGCCTCACTAATAACAGCGAAAACCAGTGAAATAACTGTGGCAATCTGCACAATCTCACTAATAACAGCGAAAACCACTGAAATAACAGTCACAATCTGCAAAGCCTCACTTATAACAGCGAAAACCAGTGAAATAACTGTGGCAATCTGCACAACCTCACTAATAACAGCGAAAACCACTGAAATAACAAACACAATCTGCACAACCTCACTAATAACAGCGAAAACCACTGAAATAACAGTCACAACCTGCAAAGCCTCACTTATAACAGCGAAAACCAGTGAAATAACTGTGGCAATCTGCACAACCTCACTAATAACAGCGAAAACCACTGAAATAACAGTCACAATCTGCAAAGCCTCACTTATAACAGCGAAAACCAGTGAAATAACTGTGGGAATCTGCACAATCTCACTAATAACAGCGAAAACCACTGAAATAACAGTCACAATCTGCAAAGCCTCACTTATAACAGCGAAAACCAGTGAAATAACTGTGGCAATCTGCACAACCTCACTAATAACAGCGAAAACCACTGAAATAACAGTCACAATCTGCACAACCTCACTAATAACAGCGAAAAACTACTGAAATAACAGTCACAATCTGCAAAGCCTCACTTATAACAGCGAACACCAGTGAAATAACTGTGGCAATCTGCACAACCTCACTAATAACAGCGAAAACCACTGAAATAACAGTCACAATCTGCAAAGCCTCACTTATAACAGCGAAAACCAGTGAAATAACTGTGGCAATCTGCACAATCTCACTAATAACAGCGAAAACCACTGAAATAACAGTCACAATCTGCAAAGCCTCACTTATAACAGCGAAAACCAGTGAAATAACTGTGGCAATCTGCACAACCTCACTAATAACAGCGAAAACCACTGAAATAACAGTCACAATCTGCACAACCTCACTAATAACAGCGAAAACCACTGAAATAACAGTCACAATCTGCAAAGCCTCACTTATAACAGCGAAAACCAGTGAAATAACTGTGGCAATCTGCACAACCTCACTAATAACAGCGAAAACCACTGAAATAACAGTCACAATCTGCAAAGCCTCACTTATAACAGCGAAAACCAGTGAAATAACTGTGGCAATCTGCACAATCTCACTAATAACAGCGAAAACCACTGAAATAACAGTCACAATCTGCAAAGCCTCACTTATAACAGCGAAAACCAGTAAACTAACTGTGGCAATCTGCACAACCTCACTAATAACAGCGAAAACCACTGAAATAACAGTCACAATCTGCACAACCTCACTAATAACAGCGAAAACCACTGAAATAACAGTCACAATCTGCAAAGCCTCACTTATAACAGCGAAAACCAGTGAAATAACTGTGGCAATCTGCACAACCTCACTAATAACAGCGAAAACCACTGAAATAACAGTCACAATCTGCAAAGCCTCACTTATAACAGCGAAAACCAGTGAAATAACTGTGGCAATCTGCACAACCTCACTAATAACAGCGAAAACCACTGAAATAACAGTCACAATCTGCAAAGCCTCACTTATAACAGCGAAAACCAGTGAAATAACTGTGGCAATCTGCACAACCTCACTAATAACAGCGAAAACCACTGAAATAACAGTCACAATCTGCAAAGCCTCACTAATAACAGCGAAAACCAGTGAAATAACTGTGGCAATCTGCACAACCTCACTAATAACAGCGAAAACCACTGAAATAACAGTCACAATCTGCAAAGCCTCACTAATAACAGCGAAAACCACTGAAATAACTGTGGCAATCTGCAAAATCTCACTAATAACAGCGAAAACCACTGAAATAACAGTCACAATCTGCACAACCTCACTAATAACAGCGAAAACCACTGAAATAATAGTCACAATCTGCAAAGCCTCACTTATAACAGCGAAAACCAGTGAAATAACTGTGGCAATCTGCACAACCTCACTAATAACAGCGAAAACCACTGAAATAACAGTCACAATCTGCAAAGCCTCACTAATAACAGCGAAAACCAGTGAAATAACTGTGGCAATCTGCACAACCTCACTAATAACAGCGAAAACCACTGAAATAACAGTCACAATCTGCAAAGCCTCATTTATAACAGCGAAAACCAGTGAAATAACTGTGGCAATCTGCACAACCTCACTAATAACAGCGAAAACCACTGAAATAACAGTCACAATCTGCTAAGCCTCACTTATAACAGCGAAAACCAGTGAAATAACTGTGGCAATCTGCACAACCTCACTAATAACAGCGAAAACAACTGAAATAACAGTCACAATCTGCAAAGCCTCACTAATAACAGCGAAAACCAGTGAAATAACTGTGGCAATCTGCACAATCTCAATAATAACAGCGAAAACCACTGAAATAACAGTCACAATCTGCAAAGCCTCACTTATAACAGCGAAAACCAGTGAAATAACTGTGGCAATCTGCACAACCTCACTAATAACAGCGAAAACCACTGAAATAACAGTCACAATCTGCAC
This sequence comes from Chrysops caecutiens, assembly GCA_963971475.1. Classification (NCBI taxonomy): domain Eukaryota; kingdom Metazoa; phylum Arthropoda; class Insecta; order Diptera; family Tabanidae; genus Chrysops; species Chrysops caecutiens. The sequence goes on along the minus strand of CAXASF010000207.1, from coordinate 4,815 downwards.
AACCTCACTAATAACAGCGAAAACCACTGAAATAACAGTCACAATCTGCAAAGCCTCACTTATAACAGCGAAAACCAGTGAAATAACTGTGGCAATCTGCACAACCTCACTAATAACAGCGAAAACCACTGAAATAACAGTCACAATCTGCAAAGCCTCACTTATAACAGCGAAAACCAGTGAAATAACTGTGGTAATCTGCACAATCTCACTAATAACAGCAAAAACCACTGAAATAACAGTCACAATCAGCAAAGCCTCACTTATAACAGCGAAAACCAGTGAAATAACTGTGGCAGTCTGCACAACCTCACTAATAACAGCGAAACCACTGAAATAACAGTCACAATCTGCACAACCTCACTAATAACAGCGAAAACCACTGAAATAACAGTCACAATCTGCAAAGCCTCACTTATAACAGCGAAAACCAGTGAAATAACTGTGGCAATCTGCACAACCTCACTAATAACAGCGAAAACCACTGAAATAATAGTCACAATCTGCAAAGCCTCACTTATAACAGCGAAAACCAGTGAAATAACTGTGGCAATCTGCACAACCTCACTAATAACAGCGAAAACCACTGAAATAACAGTCACAATCTGCAAAGCCTCACTAATAACAGCGAAAACCAGTGAAATAACTGTGGCAATCTGCACAACCTCACTAATAACAGCGAAAACCACTGAAATAACAGTCACAATCTGCACAACCTCACTAATAACAGCGAAAACCACTGAAATAACAGTCACAATCTGCAAAGCCTCACTTATAACAGCGAAAACCAGTGAAATAACTGTGGCAATCTGCACAACCTCACTAATAACAGCGAAAACCACTGAAATAACAGTCACAATCTGCAAAGCCTCACTAATAACAGCGAAAACCACTGAAATAACTGTGGCAATCTGCAAAATCTCACTAATAACAGCGAAAACCACTGAAATAACAGTCACAATCTGCACAACCTCACTAATAACAGCGAAAACCACTGAAATAATAGTCACAATCTGCAAAGCCTCACTTATAACAGCGAAAACCAGTGAAATAACTGTGGCAATCTGCACAACCTCACTAATAACAGCGAAAACCACTGAAATAACAGTCACAATCTGCAAAGCCTCACTTAATAACAGCGAAAACCAGTGAAATAACTGTGGCAATCTGCACAACCTCACTAATAACAGCGAAAACCACTGAAATAACAGTCACAATCTGCAAAGCCTCATTTATAACAGCGAAAACCAGTGAAATAACTGTGGCAATCTGCACAACCTCACTAATAACAGCGAAAACCACTGAAATAACAGTCACAATCTGCTAAGCCTCACTTATAACAGCGAAAACCAGTGAAATAACTGTGGCAATCTGCACAACCTCACTAATAACAGCGAAAACAACTGAAATAACAGTCACAATCTGCAAAGCCTCACTAATAACAGCGAAAACCAGTGAAATAACTGTGGCAATCTGCACATCTCAATAATAACAGCGAAAACCACTGAAATAACAGTCACAATCTGCAAAGCCTCACTTATAACAGCGAAAACCAGTGAAATAACTGTGGCAATCTGCACAACCTCACTAATAACAGCGAAAACCACTGAAATAACAGTCACAATCTGCACAACCTCACTAATAACAGCGAAAACCACTGAAATAACAGTCACAATCTGCAAAGCCTCACTTATAACAGCGAAAACCAGTGAAATAACTGTGGCAATCTGCACAACCTCACTAATAACAGCGAAAACCACTGAAATAACAGTCACAATCTGCAAAGCCTCACTTATAACAGCGAAAACCAGTGAAATAACTGTGGTAATCTGCACAATCTCACTAATAACAGCAAAAACCACTGAAATAACAGTCACAATCAGCAAAGCCTCACTTATAACAGCGAAAACCAGTGAAATAACTGTGGCAATCTGCACAACCTCACTAATAACAGCGAAAACCACTGAAATAACAGTCACAATCTGCACAACCTCACTAATAACAGCGAAAACCACTGAAATAACAGTCACAATCTGCAAAGCCTCACTTATAACAGCGAAAACCAGTGAAATAACTGTGGCAATCTGCACAACCTCACTAATAACAGCGAAAACCACTGAAATAACAGTCACAATCTGCAAAGCCTCACTTATAACAGCGAAAACCAGTGAAATAACTGTGGCAATCTGCACAATCTCACTAATAACAGCGAAAACCACTGAAATAACAGTCACAATCTGCAAAGCCTCACTTATAACAGCGAAAACCAGTGAAATAACTGTGGCAATCTGCACAACCTCACTAATAACAGCGAAAACCACTGAAATAACAGTCACAATCTGCACAACCTCACTAATAACAGCGAAAACCACTGAAATAACAGTCACAATCTGCAAAGCCTCACTTATAACAGCGAAAACCAGTGAAATAACTGTGGCAATCTGCACAACCTCACTAATAACAGCGAAAACCACTGAAATAACAGTCACAATCTGCAAAGCCTCACTTATAACAGCGAAAACCAGTGAAATAACTGTGGCAATCTGCACAATCTCACTAATAACAGCGAAAACCACTGAAATAACAGTCACAATCTGCAAAGCCTCATTTATAACAGCGAAAACCAGTGAAGTAACTGTGGCAATCTGCACAACCTCGCTAATAACAGCGAAAACCACTGAAATAACAGTCACAATCTGCACAACCTCACTAATAACAGCGAAAACCACTGAAATAACAGTCACAATCTGCAAAGCCTCACTTATAACAGCGAAAACCAGTGAAATAACTGTGGCAATCTGCACAACCTCACTAATAACAGCGAAAACCACTGAAATAACAGTCACAATCTGCAAAGCCTCACTTATAACAGCGAAAACCAGTGAAATAACTGTGGCAATCTGCACAACCTCACTAATAACAGCGAAAACCACTGAAATAACAGTCACAATCTGCAAAGCCTCACTTATAACAGCGAAAACCAGTGAAATAACTGTGGCAATCTGCACAACCTCACTAATAACAGCGAAAACCACTGAAATAACAGTCACAATCTGCAAAGCCTCACTTATAACAGCGAAAACCAGTGAAATAACTGTGGCAATCTGCACAACCTCACTAATAACAGCGAAAACCACTGAAATAACAGTCACAATCTGCAAAGCCTCACTAATAACAGCGAAAACCAGTGAAATAACTGTGGCAATCTGCACAATCTCACTAATAACAGCGAAAACCACTGAAATAACAGTCACAATCTGCAAAGCCTCACTTATAACAGCGAAAACCAGTGAAATAACTGTGGCAATCTGCACAACCTCACTAATAACAGCGAAAACCACTGAAATAACAGTCACAATCTGCACAACCTCACTAATAACAGCGAAAACCACTGAAATAACAGTCACAATCTGCAAAGCCTCACTTATAACAGCGAAAACCAGTGAAATAACTGTGGCAATCTGCACAACCTCACTAATAACAGCGAAAACCACTGAAATAACAGTCACAATCTGCAAAGCCTCACTAATAACAGCGAAATCCACTGAAATAACTGTGGCAATCTGCACAATCTCACTAATAACAGCGAAAACCACTGAAATAACAGTCACAATCTGCACAACCTCACTAATAACAGCGAAAACCACTGAAATAACAGTCACAATCTGCAAAGCCTCACTTATAACAGCGAAAACCAGTGAAATAACTGTGGCAATCTGCACAACCTCACTAATAACAGCGAAAACCACTGAAATAACAGTCACAATCTGCAAAGCCTCACTTATAACAGCGAAAACCAGTGAAATAACTGTGGCAATCTGCACAACCTCACTAATAACAGCGAAAACCACTGAAATAACAGTCACAATCTGCAAAGCCTCACTTATAACAGCGAAAACCAGTGAAATAACTGTGGCAATCTGCACAACCTCACTAATAACAGCGAAAACCACTGAAATAACAGTCACAATCTGCAAAGCCTCACTTATAACAGCGAAAACCAGTGAAATAACTGTGGCAATCTGCACAATCTCACTAATAACAGCGAAAACCACTGAAATAACAGTCACAATCTGCAAAGCCTCACTTATAACAGCGAAAACCAGTAAAATAACTGTGGCAATCTGCACAACCTCACTAATAACAGCGAAAACCACTGAAATAACAGTCACAATCTGCACAACCTCACTAATAACAGCGAAAACCACTGAAATAACAGTCACAATCTGCAAAGCCTCACTTATAACAGCGAAAACCAGTGAAATAACTGTGGCAATCTGCACAACCTCACTAATAACAGCGAAAACCACTGAAATAACAGTCACAATCTGCAAAGCCTCACTTATAACAGCGAAAACCAGTGAAATAACTGTGGCAATCTGCACAACCTCACTAATAACAGCGAAAACCACTGAAATAACAGTCACAATCTGCAAAGCCTCACTAATAACAGCGAAAACCAGTGAAATAACTGTGGCAATCTGCACAACCTCACTAATAACAGCGAAAACCACTGAAATAACAGTCACAATCTGCAAAGCCTCACTAATAACAGCGAAAACCAGTGAAATAACTGTGGCAATCTGCACAACCTCACTAATAACAGCGAAAACCACTGAAATAACAGTCACAATCTGCAAAGCCTCACTAATAACAGCGAAAACCACTGAAATAACTGTGGCAATCTGCAAAATCTCACTAATAACAGCGAAAACCACTGAAATAACAGTCACAATCTGCAAAGCCTCACTAATAACAGCGAAAACCACTGAAATAACTGTGGCAATCTGCACAACCTCACTAATAACAGCGAAA